>QJPP01001182.1:0-302668 GCA_003996215.1 Jaltomata sinuosa | reverse complement strand
GGTTGACATGGAGAAAAACGAACTGACCTTCCGATTAAACAATGAAGTGGTCAAGTTTGATGTGTCCAAATTGATGAAGCAACCAAGTGACATGAGGGTGGTCGCAGGCATCAATGCTATTGAGGAAGGCCCTGCGGACGCGTATCTTGAGGAGAGGAAGGTAAAGGAATGCGGTGAAAGGTCAAGAAAAAGAAAAAACCGCAAGAGAATCTGCAAAGAAAGAGCGAAGAAGTTGTCGCGACTAGCGATGGAGCCCAAAAAGGAAGCTGGAACGCCACACTCCATCAAGTTCTCTTGTTTTGGAGACCCTGGCGGTCTCCAACATCATTCCAGAATCTGAGTCATATCGACTTCACAGGTATTCCTTTCTCTCACAGATTTTAGCTTTCATATGGATGCATTGGGGACAATGCATGAGTCTAAGTTGAGGGTGTGGGAAAACCTGTGAGTCACCACCGAGGGTTTTTGTTGCCGTGTTTCTTTTCCCTCCGGTGTGCTATCTAGTAGAACCAACATGTTTAGGTTGTTAGTTTATATTTTTTTTAGTGTCTATAGTGATAAATGGCGTTTTTGTGGACTAAAAAGAGGCCCCTTAAAATTTTTCTGGTTGTGCACTTATGTTGAAACGATTGACTGTCTGGATCTTTGGATGTCATTGTGTGATCATGATTAAAATGAGTATGCTTAAGCCGAGCGGCTGTTTGATAGTTGGTAGTGGTATAGTTTCTTGGTGCCAAGAGTGTGTGAGTGTATTTTGTATAAATTCTTACTCTGTGCATGCATCTAGAACTTGCCCGGTCTATTTTGTTAAGTTTGAAGTTTGGTTGCTTAGGAAAGGATCACAGGCCCTTTTTGTGTGCAGTCCACTTAACCTTAAAGACCGTCCAAATATAAATAACCCCTTTGATCCCTGTTTGAGCCATAATTGACCTTGTTCTTTCAATAACCTGTCACCATTCCTGTTTAACTTTCAATCCCTATTTTGGCCCTGGTCCTTCCTTGGACATCGTGCACCTCAACTCAGGCATCAGCCTAAGTTGAGGGAGGCTACTATAGAGATAAACCCTGTTTTGGCCCTGGTCCTTCCATGGACATGGTGCACCTCAACGCAGACAATCAGCCCAAGTTGAGGGTGGCTACTACAGAGGTGAATGATAAGAAAAAGAGGATGAAGAAGATTGGTTGGGAATAGAATGAAAATTCGGGTGTGTGCCTAAGAAAAGAAAAGAAAAATAAAAAGAGATGAAAAAGATCGAAAAAGTAATAAAAAGAATTGTCAAGATAAAGAGGCCGCACCTGTAGCTAGAGAGAAGGAAATAAAAAGGTGAAGAAGGATGGGCAAAATAAAGTTATGTGATAATAAGAAGTCGGTAGTTCCAAGGAGGGCTTAGTCACTAACCCCTAAATGTACCATACCTGCACCTGAAACCTCATTACAAGCCTAAACAAGTCCTGTAGTGATCCTGAGCGGCTTTCTGAAGAACTGAAATAGAATAGTAAGGGCAAGCCTATGGTATCGCATGTGCATTGTTTGAAATCGTTTGTGAGTGTGAGCGCTTACCTAGTCCCAAATCTTGTGTGTGGGATTTCTTTATGGTGAGGGCACCAATATGTCTGTATTGTCTATTGATTGTTAGGATCGCTGCGCGTGTGTATGTGGAATGTTCTATCATATCAGAATGACATGTTTGGATCCTTGCAAGTTAGTGTTTCATACATTTGTGTGCTACGAGGGAGCTGGATTTAATGAACTAATGAATGACCATGAGTTGCTAGAGACACGAATTTGTTTTCTTAGTTGAGTCGTCGTATTGTTTTTTGTTTATGTCATGTTGCTTGAGGACAAGCGAACGTTTTAAGTTGAGGGTATTGATGTGCCGCCATTTTACGGCACTTTCGACTCTTTTTAACTAAGAACAATCGTACGTTTTCAAGCAACCATCGTCTTTTTTGATGTTTTTATGTTATATTTGTAGGAAATGGAGACAAACATGGAAACGGAAGGAAATACGCAAAAAAGAGCATTCTGGATAAGAGTGACGGTTCAGGTGACGGTCCGTCAAGGGTGTGACGGTCCGTCACCCAAACCGTCACACCAAGGCAGCAAGTGAAGCAGTCCACTGCCTAAGGGTGACGGTCCAGGCGATGGTCCGTCAACCCTGTGACGGTCCATCAGCCTGGCCGTCACACTTAGGCAGTCCGCGACGCGGAATCCGAGCGTTTTTGGGATTGGTTTCCTAGACTCCTATAAATACCCTATGTTAGTTTTATTTTAATTATTCATTCAATATACAATAGTTCTCCCAATAGTTTTAGGAGTTTTTGAGCGAGTTTTGAGAGAGGAAACGCGCTACACACGGTTTCCTTCTCCTAAATCTTGTTCTTGATTCGTTCTTGGGATCTTTGGTTTCTTGTTCTTGGAATAATTAAAGATTGTTCTCACTACATTGTAAGGATCTCTTTTCTTTATTATGCATATGACTTTCTTTTATTCTTCTACAAGCATGAGTAACTAAACCTCCCACAACTAGGGTTGTGGGAGCCATGGCTAAGGTAGCGATATAGATTCCGAGTAGCGACGGGTTCAATATATGTATTGTCACGTTGTTAATCATTCATTATTTAACGTTTTCTAGTGGTTGCAAACATTAGAACATGCCTAGGTAAGTTTGCTTGAGTAAAGAGATTAAAACCGGGAAACTTGATTAACAACAAGGATTCGAGACTACTAACTCTCGTCTAATGATTAATGCTATAACTAGATTAATCTACTTGATGTTTAGGATTGAAATCTAAAAAGCACATCTTTTCGAGGTCGAGAGAATAGAAAAGGAAATTTGTTTATTTGGTCGAGAGAAGTTTAGACGATACCATTGCTTCAATCACATCGTGACACGCATATAAAAAGAATCTGATTAAGCCTAGAATCGACATTGTTACTAACGCCATGGTAAACACTTCCCTAGTTCATTCTCCTATTAATTATCATTCATACGTTAATTGTTCATTTTGTTTACGCATTGTTTACACAAAACCCCCTATTTACCGGAAACTATTGATGACTAGTCACATACTTCACTAAAGGCTTAATCTTCACTATATTCTCTGTGGGATTCGACCCCAACCTTTGTTGGGTTCTATATTTGACTACGACCGCTTACGCTTCTTTAATTAGAGGTGTAGTTTGGGCGTTATCACTTTCCATATTAGGATTAGTGGCTGCCACTTGCCCACCCTTATGTTGACTTTTTAAGTCATTTATAGCATGTGTGCTATGTATATTGGGGACTACCAAAGTCCATTTTCATTGCTGAAACAATGGTTGTTAGCTGCTCCTTATATAAACATACGAACACTTACTACGAGGAGTTTGGGTGAAAAAGATATTTGAAAAAAAAAGAAATCAATTATCTACGTCGAGTTATTCAAGCCCGAGTTCGAGTTTAATTTCGTGTTGGGGATTTTTCGGAGAGGTTCAAGCTTGTCGTCGGACGACAGGTAGGTTACGGTTTCTTTTCCCTAGACTCCGCATATATAGGATAAAATTGTATTAATGGGCATCCTTGGGTTGGTTTATTAGGTTGGTACCACAGACCTCGACCGCTTTATTCATGTCCGCCTACTTTTGTTCCTCCGTTGCTTGTAGTATTTGCTGATATATTTTATTTACCCTTGTGGTCCTGTGAGGCCTTGTGGACTCTGAAACATAGAAGGTGGGGTTTTGGGAATGTCCGCGAGTCCCGGGCATAGAATTATCCTTCTAGGCTGGTTATGCTTGTTGGGTAGCTATGGGCCTGTGCAGGGTCGATAGGTTGATTGTGAGCTGCTGGGCAGCTATTGTGTTTGATCATACCATTTTCATGCATATAAAGAGGTTTTATACATGTTTTATTACGGTTTGGGCTTCGGGCCTACTGGCACCATTTTCTAAACCTTGCATGGCCCGGGGGGTCCATTTTTGATGGAAATAATTTGGAAATGGTTTGATTTAACCTGTGAATATTCTTGGGCAAGAAAGTAAAATTATGTTTTAAATCATCAGTTTTACGATTAACGCTAGACTCGGCAGGGCCAGGGTGCTAGTTGAGTTTTCTTGTTACTTGAGATGATTTTTAGCCTCGGTCGGACCAAGCACCTGAGATGACTTTCTACTGTTTAGACCCGTTTATGCCCGGGCACCCTTGGAGGGGTTTTTGAGATATTTTCCTACTACTTTAGTCCTGGACAGGGTCTGGGCATGCATATTCGAGACTGGGTCTCTATCTTGATACCGGACTTGCTTCCGGACGACATGTTTGATACTGAGTTTTAGTATGGGGTCTGGGACTCCATGGACCTTGCCATCCGGGCCTAGGGCTTCGGGTTGCGTGTGCCAGAGGAGGGGTATACGGCGGAGTAGAGGTATACGGGCAGTGTCCTTCCATGGAACCTACCTGCTGGGCCGGATCAGCGCAGGAGGAGGTACATACAGAGATACCATTTCACTTGAGATCTTCATGCATCATATCATTCATTGTTTGAGGCTCCACCCTTGTTTGTTGATTGTACGCTCCGGTAGTATGGGATGCCGGAGGGTTTGTTTTCACTTGTTTATGTTCCTCGGTTGTATGGGTGGTCGGGGGACTGTAGGTAGACTCTTGCTATTTACTTGTAGAATTGTTCCCTGTTACGGTTAATTATGAAATTGGTTACTGCTAGACTGTTAGTTGCTGGATTTGATATTGATATGATTAGTTGAGTTTGATTCATGTCCCTGAGCATGTCTATCATTACTCTTTCCCTCTTCTTACACTTGAGATTACCGGTATACCGTCCATTTCGTAAACTTATTTTGTATACACTATTGTTGCAAGGACCCCAGGTGTGTTGTTTCTTAATTTCACCTGTGCCTATGGTGTGTATATTCTGCTTACTGGCCTTATATGTGGTTCTGTTGATTTCCCTCTAGGCTAGTTCCTGTATACCTTTCGTTGATTTCTGTGACTGCTTGCTTCTATTCTGTCTATTACTACGCTTTTATCTTATATGTGCCCAGTTGGCCTATGATACCTACTGGGTACCCTATGCTTCACATTTGGTGCTCACCCCTACCCCACTGCATCTTTGGGTGAAGATCCTAGCGTGGGCCATTGCCGTTAGATCGCTGTGATTCGTGATTAGAGATCTGTTGGGGACTATTTCAGACTGAGGGTGAACTCGTGGCGATCGGAGCTTATCTTTAGTTTATCTTTTGCTTCATGTACTCTATTACCATTCAGAGACATCTGTATATATTGTTTGGATCGTTTGCACTCCATGTATGTAGTTTTGGATCTATACTAAGATACCAGGTCTTGGGGTTTGGTTTAGTTTCCGCATATGTATATATTTATAGTCCTTTTATCTGTTCTCTTCGTCTTGTTCTCTTATTTGTTAGATAGTAGCCCATTACTAACTGTTCTGGGCTATGGGGATTGGTTCACCTACCGGGGGTTGTAGGTGCCATCATGACCGAGAAATCGGGTCGTGACAACTTGGTATCAGAGCTTTAGGTTCCCCGGTGTCATCGGTATAGGAGCCAATGTCTAGTAGAGTCCTGCGGATCGGGGCGGAGACGTCCGTACTCAATCTTTGGGAGGCTACAGTGACATTTTAGGAACTTGACTCTTTCCTTGCTTCTGTGTCGTGCGTAGAACCCTTGAAGTTTCTGGAGATCTCATTTGTTCTACTTCATTCTTCCGCAGATGGTTCGTACGAGATCATCGGCGTCACGCGGAGATGAGCCTCCCACTCCAGCTAAGGGTCGAGGACGCCCTCGATCAGTGGCACCTGCTAGAGCTGCTAGGGTGGAGATAGAGCCCGACCAGCATGTGGATCAGGGGGTAGCCCGAGTACCACCAGCTCCAGCGCCAGCTCCAGTACCAGCACCATTGCCCACTTCTGTGCCAGCTCCAGCCGCAGCTCAGTCTCCAGATATTCGGGGATTACTATTACAATTTTTGGGTGTGATTGGTGAGCGGCCTTCTGAGGTAGTGCAGACATTCGCTCAGGGGGTAGCCCTGGGTGCACAGAGCTCAGGAGTGCAGCCGGCTACTATGGCTCCCCGTGCGGAGGTCATTCCGGTTCCATCTGTTGCACAGCCTCTTGCTCCTCGCCCAGTTATGACAGAGTTAGAGAAGAGGGCGTTGGGTAGGTTTTTGAGGTTAGCACCTCTGAGGTTTGCTGGTACTTCTGTACAGGATCCACATGACTTTATTACTACCTGTGAGGAGATGTTGCATCATTTGGGTTTGTTCGAAACTCACGGGGTTGGTTATACTACCTATCAGTTGGAGGGCCCAGCGAAGTTATGGTGGAGGGCCCAGGTTGCTTGTAGACCACCATCGTCACCTCCTTTGACCTGGTCTGAGTTTTATGAGGCCTTTATGGCCAAGTTCCTACCCCAGAGTGATCGGGAGCGTCGCGCAGGGAGCAGTTTACTCACTTGTGCAGGGGTCTACGACTATCTCAAGAGTATGGGAACCCGTTTTCATCAGCTAGCACCGTTTGGAGCTATGATCATTCCTACCGAGGCAGATAGGATTTGCAGATTTGTATGGGGTTTGAGGCCAGAGATCAGGCAGCCAGCTGAGATATTGATTGCCAGTGGTCGGTCATTCCAGGCTATCGTAGACTATGCCCACACTGTGGAGGACTTACATCGACATGATCAGGGGTCTAGAGATAAGAGGCCTCGACATCAGGGTATCTACAGTAGTTCCAGATATGGTGGTAGAGGTCCTGGCTAGTGGAATCGGAGTTATCAGCCACAACAGCACCAGGGTCAGTCCAGCCGACCGGTTCAGGCTTTCCTTCAGACTTTCGGTAGTACCCAGTTTGAGCAGGGTCAGAGCAGCCATCAGGGCTATGGCGGCCAGTCTTTGAGGGGTACAGTTTCTGGGGCATCAGGTCATGGTGGTCATACGGGATCTACTGGTTCATCTCGACTGAGTAGGCCGTCAGGGGCTTGTTTTACTTGTGGTGCGATTGGTCATTTTGCTAGAGATTGCCCTTAGCAGGATACAGTTCAGTTGGCCGAGCCTTTACGAGCAGTTCAGCCTCCCGCTAGAGGGGGTGGTTGTCAGATTAGAGGTGGTGCTCCGCGCGGCGGAGCAGGTGGTAGGTATGGCGATCGGGCAGGTAGAGGTCGTCGTCAGTTTTACGCGGTCCCTAGGAGACCAGAGGCAGAGGCCTCAAATGCTGTGATTACAGGTACGATTTCTGTGTGCCATCAGTCTGCTATGGCTTTATTTGATCCTGCATCCACTTGTTCATATGTATCTGCCTACTTTGTGCCTTGCTTGAGGTTGGCTAGTGAGCCATTATCTATTCATGTTTCTGTTTCAACCCCAGTAGGAGATTCTTTAGTAGTGGATCGGATTGTGAGATCCTGTATGCTATCTATTGGTGATTCAGAGACTTGGGGTGATTTGATGATTCTTGATATGCTAGATTTTGATGTGATACTGGGCATGGACTGGTTATCCCCTTACCGTGTGGTTTTGGATTGTTATGCCAAGACCATTACCATAGCTGCGCCCGGTATATCCCCGATTGTGTGGCAGGGTTCTATTAGCCATGCACCATCTGGGATCATCTCTTGTCTTCGAGCTAGGAATTTGATTTTCCGTATGTGTTTAGCTTATCTAGCATATGTCCGAGATGTTAGTGCTGACACTACTTCTCCTGAGTCTGTTCTTGTGGTTAGAGACTTCCTCGATGTGTTTCCTACCGACCTGCCAGGCCTTCCACCTGAGAGAGATATTGATTTCGCTATTGAGTTAGAGAAGGGCACCAGGCCCATTTCTATTTCTCCTTATCGTATGGCTCCTGCTGAGTTGAGGGAGCTTAAGGAGCAGCTCCAGGATCTGTTAGCTAAGGGGTTTATTAGACATAGTGTGTCACCGTGGGGTGCTCCTGTTCTCTTTGTGAAGAAGAAGGATGGGTCGATGCGCTTGTGTATTGATTATCGACAGCTGAATAGGGCAAAAGTGAAGAATAGGTATCCGATGCCGAGGATTGATGATATGTTTGACCAGCTTCAGGGTTCAGTCGTGTTTTCGAAGATTGATTTGAGGTCTGGCTACCATCAGTTGAGGATTAGGGCGGAGGACATCCCTAAGACAGCATTCAGGACACGTTATGGCCATTATGAGTTCCTGGTGATGTCTTTTGGGTTGACTAATGCCCCCACAACCTTTATGAACTTGATGCACATGGTTCTTGGCCCATATTTGGACTCATTTGTGATAGTTTTTATAGACGACATCTTAGTATACTCGCGTAGTAGAGATGAGCATGAGCAGCACTTGAGGGTTATACACCAGACTTTGAGAGATCATCAGCTTTATGCCAAGTTCTCAAAGTGTGAGTTTTGGCTTGAGTCAGTTGCATTCCTAGGGCACGTGGTGTCTAAGGATGGGATTAGGGTTGATCCGGGAAAGATTTCAGCGGTTTGTGAGTGGCCTAGACCTACTACTGTTACTGAGGTCCGCAGCTTTGTTGGGTTAGCAGGTTACTACCGACGATTCGTTGAGGGATTTTCTTCCATAGCAGCACCCTTGACTATGCTGACTAGGAAGGATGTCCCATTTCAGTGGTCGGACCAGTGTGAGGATAGCTTCCAGAGGCTTAAGGCCTTATTGACTTCAGCTCCAGTTTTGACTTTGTCGGTTGAGGGTCAGAGCTTCTCCGTGTATTGTGATACTTCTGGGGTTGGTCTTAGTTGTGTGTTGATGCAGCAGGGTCGAGTAATAGCATATGCGTCAAGGCAGCTGAAGGTTCACGAGCGCAACTACCCCACTCATGACTTAGAGTTGGCGGCGGTAGTTTTTGCGCTCAAGATCTGGAGGCATTACCTATATGGAGTTCACTGTGAGATCTTCACCGATCACCGTAGCCTTCAGTATATCACGAGTCAGCGAGAGTTGAACTCGAGACAGAGGAGATGGGTCGACTTACTGAAGGACTATGACTTCACTATTCTGTATCATCCAGGCAAGGCAAACGTGGTAGCGGATGCCTTGAGCCGGAAGGCAGTGAGTATGGGTAGCCTAGCTTCTCTTTCAGTTTCAGAGCGACCATTGGCCTTGGACATCCAGTCCTTAGCTAACCATTTGGTTAGGCTTGACTTGTCGGATCCTAGCAGAGTTCTCGCCAGTATTGAGGTTCGTTCTACTTTGATTGATCAGATTCAGAGCCGTCAGTTTGAGGATCAGCAGTTGTGTGATCTTTGTGACCGGGTTGTTCAGGAGGAGACCAGTCGGGCTACTCTAGATTCAGATGGGGTTCTGAGGTTTGATAGTCGCCTTTGTGTTCCGAGGATTAGTGATTTGATTCAGTTGATACTTCACGAGGCACATTGTACTAGATACTCCATTCACCCTGGCATATCAAAGATGTATAGAGACTTGAGACAGTTTTACTGGTGGAGTGGTATGAAGCAGGATATAGCGGATTTCGTATCTCGGTGCTTGAACTATCAGCAGGTTAAGTTCGAGCACATGAGACCTGGTGGTTTGATGCAGCGACTTCCCATTCCTGAGTGGAAGTGGGAAGGGATTACTATGGAATTTGTTGTTGGTTTGCCTCGTACTTCTCATAGGTTTGATTCCATATGGGTGATTGTTGATAGGCTGACTAAGTCAGCATATTTCTTGCCGGTTCATACTTCTTATGGCGCGGAGAGGTTAGCTCAGATCTACATTCGTGAGATTGTTCGATTGCACGGGGTCCCAGCTTCTATCATTTCAGACCGTGGCACTCAGTTCACATCTCAGTTCTGGAGGGCTATTCAGCGAGATTTGGGTACAGAGGTTCATCTTAGTACCGCTTTCCACCCTCAGACAGATGGCCAGTCCGAGAGGACCATTCAGATTCTGGAGGACATGTTTCGGGCCTGTGTTCTTGACTTTGGAGGTCCTTGGGATCAGTTTGTTCCCTTGGCAGAGTTTGCTTATAATAACAGCTTCCATTCGAGTATCGGCATGGCACCTTTTGAGGCTTTGTATGGCAGGCGTTGCAGATCACCGGTAGGTTGGTTTGATGGTTTTGGTTCTAGGCCACAGAGCACAGATTTTCTTCGAGATTCCTTAGACCGAGTCCAAGTGATTCAGGATAGACTTTGGGCAGCTCAGAGCAGGCAAAAGAGTTATGCTAATCGTAGGCTTCGTGCCTTGGAGTTTAGTGTCGGTGACTTGGTGTTTCTCCGTGTATCTCCCATGAAGGGCGTGATGAGATTTGGTAGGCGGGGCAAGCTTAGCCCCAGGTACATTGGGCCGTTTGAGATTCTTCAGAGGGTTTGTACCGTTGCCTATCAGCTAGCCTTGCCTCCGATGTTTTCAGCTATACATCCTGTGTTTCATGTTTCGATGTTGCGTCGGTATATCCCAGATGAGTCTCATGTGTTGCAGTGGGATTCAGTTCAGTTGGGTGAGGATTTAGCCTTTGTTGAGGAGCCGGCAGCTATTTTGGCCAGAGATGTAAGGAGATTGAGGTCTCAAGAGATCCCGGTTGTTAAGGTTCAGTGGAGGCACCGTCTAGTCAAGGAGGCTACCTGGGAGACCGAGAGAGATATGCGGGCCCAGTATCCGCAGCTGTTTGAGCCTTCAGGTACCCCTTTGACCTTGACTTTCGAGGACGAAAGTCCTTTTTAGTAGTGGATGATGTAATGACCCTTCCGGTCATTTCCACATACACGTTTTCCTTGTGCCGTTAGAGCTTGTTGTAGCGGACTCAAGTCATTTAAGGCTTGTCGGGACCGGTATTTCGGTGTTGGGTCCATTTGTTTGGTCGTATGATAAGTTTTGAAGCCAAGCAAGTCGGCAAAAGTAATCGTAAGTTTCTTTAATAAATTTTCTAAAATTTGGGTAAAATGTCTCGGGAGCTTTTCTCTCAATATATAAAGAGTTAGAAGTCCCCCGAAATACCAAATCGAAGGTCTACGAGTCTAGTTTCCAACGCACAAAACCTCACGTCCAACTGATCTCGGAGTAAAACGTTATGACTGTTTTACCGCGGACTGTCTGGCAGAAAACGGGTTGCGAACCGGGTCGCGAACCGGGTCGGTTAAACTCGATTTAAGCCTCAACTTCACGTTTTAAAACGCCATTACAGTTCCGAAACAGTGAGAAAACATAAGGGAGGGTTCCAAGAGAGTTCTTTAGTATCTAAATCGTGCGATGGTGAGTTGCAAACTTATATTTAAGAATTTTATTAACATCGCGTGTATTTGAAAATATTTTATTTAAAAGTTGAATTTGGTAAAAATTATATTATTATTACCTTTTCAAAATATTTTAAAGGTTTATGAAAAATATTTTTGTTACGATATAATTGTATATGTATTTATTTTATAAGGTTTTTATACATTGTAATATTTTAACGGAGATAGTAAATTTAGTTATGTTGAAATTTATTATTATAATATAGTAGGTTTTATTCGAAATAATTTTCTATAAATTATGGTATATTTAAAAAGTTATATATATTTTACCACGAACTTATGCAATACCCGAATACCTATATAACGGAACGAAAATATCCTTGGGTGTGTCAACCCCACTCCCACGTGGAAGTGGAGGGAGTTGACAACAACCTGTTAATGAGGTGGTGAGCTTTCCATATTAGGATTAGTGGCTGCCACTTGCCCACCCTTATGTTGACTTTTTAAGTCATTTATAGCATGTGTGCTATGTATATTGGGGACTAGCAAAGTCCATTTTCATTGCTGAAACAATGGTTGTTAGCTGCTCCTTATATAAACATACGAACACTTACTACGAGGAGTTTGGGTGAAAAAGATATTTGAAAAAAAAGAAATCAATTATCTACGTCGAGTTATTCAAGCCCGAGTTCGAGTTTGATTTCGTGTTGGGGATTTTTCGGAGAGGTTCAAGCTTGTCGTCGGACGACAGGTAGGTTACGGTTTATTTTCCCTAGACTCCGCATATATAGGATAAAATTGTATTAATGGGCATCCTTGGGTTGGTTTATTAGGTTGGTACCACAGACCTCGACCGCTTTATTCATGTCCGCCTACTTTTGTTCCTCCGTTGCTTGTAGTATTTGCCGATATATTTTATTTACCCTTGTGGTCCTGTGAGGCCTTGTTGACTTGGAACATAGAAGGTGGGATTTTGGGAATGTCCGCGAGTCCCGGGCATTGAATTATCCTTCTAGGCTGGTTATGCTTGCTGAGTAGTTGTGGGCCTGTGCAGGGTCGATAGGTTGATTGTGAGCTGCTGGGCAGCTATTGTGTTTGATCATACCATTTTCATGCATATAAAGAGGTTTTATACATGTTTTACTACGGTTTGGGCTTCGGGCCTACTGGCACCATTTTCTAAACCTTGCATGGCCCGGGGGGCCCGTTTTCGATGGAAATAATTTGGAAATGGTTTGATTTAACTTGTGAATATTTTTGGGCAAGAAAGTAAAATTATGTTTAAAATCATCAGTTTACGATTATCGCTAGACTCGGTAGGGCCGGGGTGCTAGTTGAGTTTTCTTATTACTTGAGATGATTTTTAGCCTCGGTCGGACCGAGCACCTGAGATGACTTTCTACTGTTTAGACCCGGTTATGCCCGGGCACCCTTGGAGTGGTTTTTGAGATATTTTCCTACTACTTTAGTCCTGGACAGGGTCTGGGCATGCATATTCGAGACTGGGTCTCTATCTTGAACCCGGACTTGCTTCCGGACGACATGTTTTGATACTGAGTTTTAGTATGGGGTCAGGGACCTCCATGGACCTTGCCATCCGGGCCTGGGGCTTTGGGCTGCGTGTGCCGGAGGAAGGGTATACGGCGGAGTAGAGGTATACGGGCAGTGTCCTTCCATGGAACCTACCTGCTAGGCCCGATCGGCACCGGAGGAGGTACATACAGAGATACCATTTCACTTGAGATCTTCATGCATCATATCATTCATTGTTTGAGGCTCCACCCTTGTTTGTTGATTGTACGCTCCGGTAGTATGGGATGCCGGAGGGTTTGTTTTCACTTGTTTGTGTTCCTCGGTTGTATGGGCAGCCGGGGGACTGTAGGTAGACTCTTGCTATTTACTTATAGAATTGTTCCCTATTACGGTTAATTATGAAATTGGTTACTGCTAGACTGTTAGTTGCTGGATTTGATATTGATATGATTAGTTGAGTTTGATTCATGTCCCTGAGCATGTCTATCATTACTCTTTCCCTCTTCTTACACTTGAGGTTACCGGTATACCGTCCATTTCGTAAACTTATTTTGTATACACTATTGTTGCAAGGACCCCAGGTGCGTTGTTTCTTACTTTCACCTGTGCCTATGGTGTGTATATTCTACTTACTGGCCTCATATGTGGTTCTGTTGATTTCCCTCTGGGCTAGTTCGTGTGTACCTTTCGTTGATTTCTGTGACTGATTGCTTCTATTCTGTCTATTACTACGCTTTTATCTTATATGTGCCCAGTCGGCCTATGATACCTACTGGGTACCCTATGCTTCGCATTTGGTGTTCACCCCTACCCCCCTGCATCTTTGGGTGTAGATCCTAGCGTGGGCCATCGCTGTTAGATCGCTGTGATTCGTGCTTAGAGATCTGTTGGGGACTATTTCAGACTGAGGGTGAGCTCTTGGCGATCGGAGCTTATCTTTAGTTTATCTTTTGCTTCATGTACTCTATTACCATTCAGAGACATCTTATATATTGTTTGGATCGTTTGCACTCCATGTATGTAGTTTTGGCTCTATACTATGATACCAGGTCTTGGGGTTTGGTTTAGTTTCCGCATATGTATATATTTATAGTCCTTTTATCTGTTCTCTTTGTCTTGTTCTCTTATTTGTTAGATAGTAGCCCATTACTAACTGTTCTGGGCTATGGGGATTTGTTCACCTACCGGGGGTTGTAGGTGCCTTCATGACCGAGAAATTGGGTCGTGACAATTCATCTCCTATATGAGAAAGATATGTATGATAATAAACTTTATTATTTTTCTTCATTTCTTTGTCTTTTGTTCTTGTCTTCTAATTTTCTAAAAATAGATAAAGAGTTTTTTCCAGATTATCGAAAGATTCGGTCGAATCCGACCCAACATGAAATTTTAGATAAAATGGTTTTTCGGGAGATAGAGAAAGATACAAAACTCTATTATCTATATTTAAATTTCAAATTATATACCTAAGACAAGAAGAAATTCATTTTATTTTGCTAATTTCATGAAAGGAAGAACTCACTCTTGGTGATGGTGATAAAGGCTTCTTGATTCGTAATCAGGAATATAGGTCAAAAAAAGAGTTATCCTCAACTTTAGTTTTGATTCTTTTTACAATTTAATCTTCTATCACCACAGAAAAGGCCATTATTATATAGATAGAAATTTTTTCCATTCCTCACAATACGTCTTTAAGGAGCTACCGAGGAAGAAAGCAATAATGATAAAAGGAAAACAAGGTCCCTGATGACAGCTTATTTTATCGTAGAAAAACAAAGGAAACCTATCCATAGTAAACAAGAAATAGGGCGCCCTCTTCCTTTGCGAAGTTGAACTCGGAAAGATAGGGAACTTCTTTCTATAAGCTGTAGAAATGGGACCGGTTAGAAGTCTTTGAATACATAGCTTCCGGGTGTGATTGAGGAGCTTCTTGTTCAGGGATAACTTATGGTATTATGAGTTCAAGTTGTCTACGTTGAAAGAGTTGTTGATCTTTCATCTTGCATTTGATCAGAACTAAGACGAAGGAGAATTGGGAGTGAACTTCCTTTTCTTCCTAGTTGTGCTGAAACATTCCTTGACCTTCTTATAGACGGATTGTCCTTTTTCTATTCTTGGGACCATCGCCTACCTCTTATAGAACCCATTAGCTCTCATTCGCCGGACAGTTCTAGAATCGGAGAGAAAGGGAAAGATACATATCATTGCCAATAGAATGAAGACCAAGTCACTATGTCCTAGTCTTGGTTCCTCTTTTGATGAATAAGGATATTATGCAGTTGATGGTAAATTCCCTCTTCTTCACTTCCTATTCTCCAAAGCGCCTACCTTGGATTCGATGGAGTCCTCTATAGGTAGTTATCCGGTCTTTCCCGCTGTGAATTGAGACTATCAGTGGAAAGCAACTAAACTCTGTCCTTACAACGACTTTGGATGTGTTCTACCGTCTCATCCCTAGTGAAGTTGTCTCCATCAACTGTTTTCAACATATCGTCTGGGCCGTGTCTCAGTCCCAGGTCGGTAGGGGATATCAAAAGCTAGGGTTACTTCAGAGAGCCCCTTTCTAGTTCTGTGTTACTAGTCTTTAGCAGTTCCTCTTGTTTTCCCACCAGAGGCTTACTGTGTTGATTTCCTAGTCTTTGCTTCCGGGTTTGATGTTCTTTCCTAAGCATCTCCGAATCGCACAGGGAAAGGGAAGTCCTTACCTATCCACCTATACTCAGCTAGGGAAAGAAAGACAAATGCTTCCTATTTTTCTATTTGAATTGTCTTCATTTAAGTTGACATTAGATCAACAAGCGTGTAGAATGATTCTTTCTTGAAGATGTTAAGTGTGTGCCAGTTTGAGGGGAAAAAAATAATGGAAATCTTTTCAATTATGCCCACCAGAATTGGAAATATTGAAGTCCCTACTAATTAATAAATAGAACGCCAGTTTGAAATTCGAATTCAAACGATGATGGGGTGTTTGGCATGATAGTTAGAGATGGAAGTGGTGAATAATACCATAGGTGAAACAAGCCCCTGATGCCCTACTCAGTTGAGATAAACCAGTAGATCCCGTATGGCCACCACGGCCTGATGCCCCAGAAGTTGTACCCCTTGAAGACTAACCGTTGTAGCCCTTATGGCTGCTATAACCCTGCTCAAACTAAGTACTACCGGAGGTCCGAAGTGAAGCCTTAACCGGTCAATTGGACTGACCCTGGTGCTGCTGTGGCTGATAAACCCGACCCCACTGGCCTGAACCTCTACCACCATGTCTAGAACCACTGTAGCCATCTTGGTGTCGAGGCCTCTTATCTCTGGCCCTAGTGTCATGATTACACAAATCTTTTACAGTATGGGCATAGTTCGCTATAACTTTGAATGATCCACCGCTAGTAACTAATATCTCTGCAGGCTCTCTAAACTCTCTCTGTAGCACCCAAACAAATCTACGGACCCTATCAGCTTCCGTAGGCATAATCATGGCCCCAAATGGAGCAGCTGATGGAAACGGATCTCATACTCTGAGATAGTTATAGAATCCTGAGTAAGTCTAGTGAACTCCTCCCTCTGACGCTCTCTGTCGCTCTGTGGTAAGAACTTGGCTATAAAGGCCTCATAGAACTCAGACCAAGTCAAAAGTGGTAATGTAGAAGGTTTTCAAGCAACCTGTGCCCTCCACCATAACTTCACTGGGCCCTCCAGCTTATATGTAGTGTAGCCAACCCCGTGAGTCTCTAATAGCCCCAAATGATACAACATCTCCTCACAGGTAGTAATGAAGTCATATGGGTCCTAACTCGACGTACCAACAAATCTCGGTGGTTCCAACCTCAAAAATCTACCCAAGGCCTTCTGCTCAACATTTGTCATAGCTGGGCTAGGAGCAAGAGCTGTGCAGCTGATGGAATCAGAACAACCTCGACACAGGCAACCACAGTAGAAGGTTGCGCTCCTGAACTCTGGACACCCAGGGCTTCCCCCTGAGCGGATTTCTGTGCTACCTCAGAAGGTCTCTCCCATATCATACCCAATAGTTGAAGTAGTAAAATCTGAACATCTGAAGACTGGGCTGGGGCTGACACAGAAGCTGGCACATGAACTGGTACTGGAGCTGGTGGTACCTAGGCTATCCCCGGGTCCACATGTTGCTGCTCAGGGATGAACTTGGGCTCATAATCATACTCGGTCTCTACCTCAACTCTAGTAGCTCTAGCAGGTGCTGCTGCTCTGGGGTGATCTCAAACCCTACCTCTACCCTAGCAACCACCCTGGCCTCTAGCTGGAGTCGGAGGTGCAGGGGCAGGAGGCTCTCCTCCGCCAAAACCCAAAAATCTTGTACGAACCATCTGCGGAAGAGTGAACTAGAACAAGTGAGATTTCCAGAAACTTTCAAGGATAGTACACATGAGGGAGAAACAAAAAAAGTCCATTTTCCTAAGATGTAACCATAGCCTCCCGAATATTGAGTAAGGACGTCTCCGCCCCGATCCGTAGGACTCTACTAGACATTGGCTCCCATACAGATGACACCAGCGAACCTAGAGCTCTAATACCAAGTTGTCACAACCCAATTTCACAGTCATGACGGTACCTACAAGCCTCCGGTAGGCGAACCAATCCCCATAGCCTGGAACGGTTACTAATGGGCTACATTCTAACAATTTAAGCGGAAGAACAGTTTAATAAGCAGAAGCAAGGGAACAAAATAAAGAAAATAGATAATAGGGATACATACATATGCGGAATCTAAACCAAACCCAAAACCTGGTATCATAAAATAGAACCGGAACTACAAATAAGGAGTACGAAGCATCCAAAATAATATATACATAAATGTATCCGAGTAGTAACAGAGTACATAAGAAAAAGATAAAGTAAAGGCTAAGCTTCATTCACCAAGAGCTCACCCTCGGTCTGGAGTATCATAAAAGCAGCTCCTCGCACGAGTCTCCCACGAGCTAACAATGATGACCACACTAGGATCTACACTAGAAGATGCAAAGTGTAGTATGAGCACCAAATGCGAAGCATAAGGTACCCAGTAGGAATCATAGGCCGACTGGGTACATATAAGATAAAAGCGTAGTAACAGACAGAATAGAAAAATAATTAGTCATAAAATTCTATGAAAAAGTCATACAGGAACTAGCCCTGAGGGAAGACAACAGAAATAACATACAAGGCTAGCAAGTAGAATATACACAACAGGCACAGTTGATAGTAAGAAATGACACACCTGGGATCTTTGCAATAACAGTATATACATAATAATTTTTAGAAATTGTTGGTACACCGGTAACCTCAAGCACAAGGGAAGGGAGAGGAGAGTAAAGATAGACATGCTCGGGGAAACATGAATCAATAATTAAACCAATCATATCAATCTCAACTCCAGAACTAACAACTTAGCTGTATACAACCTTATAATTATAACCGTAACAGGAGATAACACCATGATAAAGTAGCAAGAGTCTACCTATAGTCCCCCGGCCGCCCATACAATCGAGGAACACAAACAAGTTGAAAACAAACCCTATGGCCGCCCATACAACAAGAGCATACACTCAACAAATAGAAAGCAAAGGTGGAGACTCAAACAATGAATGATATGATGCATGGTGATCTCTAGGTGGGATAGTAACCCTGTATGTACCTCATCCGGTGTCGATCGTTCCCAGCAGATAGGTTCCATGGAAGGACACTGCCTGTAAACCTCTACTCCACCGTATACCCTCCCTTCGGCATAAACAAACCTAGGCCCTAGGTCCAGAATGGCAAGATCCATGGAGGTCCCAGAACCCATACGAAAACTCAATATCAAAACATGTCATGCGAAAGAAAGTTCGGGTTCAAGCTAAAGACCCAGTCTCGAGTATGCATGCCCAGAACCTGTTCAGGACTAAAGTAGTGGGAAAATGTCTCAAAAACCTCCTCCAAGGGTGCCCGGGGCGTAACAAGGTCTAAAAGAGTAGAAAGTCAACTCAGATGCTCAGTTCGATCGAGGCTAAAGTTATCTCAAATCAGTAAGAAAACTCAACTAGCACCACGGCCTTGCCGAGTCTAGCATTAATAGTTAAACTGGTGATAGAAATCATAATTTAACTTTCTTTTACCCCAAGAAGATCCAAAAGTTAAATCAAACCATTTCCAATTCATTTCCGCCGAAAATGGGCCCCAGTGCCATGCAAACTTTTGAAAATCAGTTCCGGTAGGTCCAAAGCCAAAACCATAATAAATCATGGATAAATCTCTTTATATGCATGAAAATGATGTGATTAAACACAAATAGCCACCTAGCAGCTCACAATCAATCTATCGACCCTACACAGGTTTCAATCACTCTACAACATAGATAGCCAGCATAATATTACGATAATGATGCTCTGGACTCACGGGCACCCCCGAATAACCCACCATCTATGGTCTAGAGTCAAACAAGGCCACAATGGACCATAAGGGTGATAATATCAACTACAGAAAATACTACACACAACATGGGAAAGAAACAAGGTGAATCATAAAAAGAGCTCAAGGTCTGTGGTACCAACCTAATAACCCAACCCAAGGATGCCACCTAGTACAATTTTATCCGATATATGCTAAGTCTAGGGAGTTTAGACCGTAACCTACTTGTCGTCCGATGATAAGCTGCTAGGACAACAAAATCCAAGCCCGAAACACTCTGAGAAACCCCGAATGATAATCAAACTATCAAAAACATAAATAATACATCATGGAGAGTCTAACGATACCCATATTGCTATAATAATAGCTGGGCTGAAATTCGGGTCATCGGTGGGCCTGTGGACCCTACAACCCAAAACAAAAAATTAAAACACACAATATTATCACCGAGACCATAGGAGTACACTCCCGGATAATCAAGGAAATTGGGCAATAAATTCGAGCTAAAACAGCCCCTAATAGCCAAGAACCCAATTATGGAAAATACGGAATAAAATCAAAAATTTGAGCAAGGATTACCTACCACAACGAGATGGGCGAGCCAATGAAGTGATTTCAATAAGCCCATGAAGCATGCAACCTCATACACGAACAGATTCTACCAACAAATTTTGAGCTTCAGGTGGTTGACAAAAAGTGGGCCCCATGCACAAGAACCAACTTTAGGTCTACCTTTCAAAAATGGAACACCAAGTCCGGAAGCCTCGGGACCCGAACTAAAGGTCCCCCTAGTCTAAAGTCGACATTCCAGAGCTAACAGTGCCATCAAAATTTCCATCTGAAGTCGTCTTCTCTGAATGTTGACCAAAGTAAAACTTCCAAGTTCAACTTTGCTAAAACACAAAAACCACGGTGAAACAAAACTGAAAGCTCCTAGCCCGACAAGGGTCCTTCTAGACCAAAATCCACGCTCCGAAGCTAATGAAACTATCAGAATTTGATTATGAGAATGTTTACCAAGAATGTTGACTAAAACTAATGATATTCTAAGTTAAGGCTCTAAAATAGGCAAATAACCAAAATAACCAAATGAACGACCAGGGCACCGAACTACTGATCACAGCAACCCATAAATGACTTGGGTCCACTACAGGGAGGCTCTAATAGTACAATAAATGTGTAAATGCAAAGATGACCAGAAGGGTCATCACATATTTGAAAATCATAAGTAATAGTAGAAGTTCTGAAATTTGAAAACAGAGAGTCAATGCAATAAATAATCTGAAATTATTTCTATGGGAGGTTCTCTAACCGACATAGACCATGTGAGCTACATGGAATCTGATATATCTGCCCCATCAAGAGTACCCAATATACCTTGCCAGGGTATAAAGGCATAACTAGTGTGATTACAGTGTCTGATACCCACTGAGAGGACTTAAAGATCCTATGGTGGAACGTAGTTCTGGGATATACAAAGGGGTACGCTAAACCCAATATAACTTTGTGCTCAATACTACTCCCAAAACATGCTTATAGCTCAATTTATACTTGTGACATATCGAATGTTGAATCCGCTTGAAAAGCATGAAGACATATCTAATGTCATGCAATTCACATATCATAAGCCTTAGAACTTAGCATAAACATAAATCAAACATACTTTTCTTTCTAAATTTATATCTTGAAGAATTAGGCATGCAATTTCATAATACATAAGGTCATGTTATCTAAACATGCCAATTTTCACTTGAAAATATGCAATTCAATGGAATCATGCTGGAAATAATCTTTAATGCATGGTCTTTTGAAATTAATTAAGGAACTTCAAATAAATCATAGCTAAGTAATGAGAAACCATGAATTAATGCTTTAAAATTGAACCCATGAGTTTTCCCCTATTTGGGTAAGAACCCTAATTTTCACAATTTCATAAATCAAAGTAAAACATGGAGTTTTTGGCATAAGGTTGAAAGGAATCCCTTATTGAATACACACATACCATATTGAAGCTTGCTTGATCTAAGATGAAAAGAAATGGAAGCTTGAACTTGGAGCTTGAAGGAGTTCTTTCTTCTTTTGGAATAGAATTGCTAAGAATTAAAAGAGTACTTTAGGATATTAGGGAATAAGACTCTACTAAAAATGGTTAAAACAACCTCACTTAAGATTTGGAAGGGTGGGCACTTATAAAAATATCCTTGGGACTTAATTAGAGAAAAGTTATTAAAAATCTTGACTTCAGGTTCCACGGGTCCCTTCTATGAACAGTAGAAGTAACCACGGCTCTTGGATTGGAGTCGTGGTTTCTGAGCCAAAAGTTAGGTTGTGGATGAGTTTATACGTCTTAACAGGATGACTCGTGAAAAATTCCACGAGTCGTAGAAATATCTCGTGGTATCTGGGGAATTAACTGCCCTCAGTTTGAGTTCCACAGGTGGTTTCCACGACCCGTAAAACTAATCACGACCTGTAAATTCCACTCGTGGTTATCATACCAGAGGTGGGAGCTACAGGACTGGATTCACGAGTAACTTCCATGACTCGTGGTCTATCCACGGCTTGTGGACTTGACTCGTGGTTCCTGGAAGTTCAAAAAATTCTAAGTTTGAGAGCTGAATCGAATTTTGGGGTATTATACTATCTCCCCCTTGGGATCATTCATCCTCAAATGAAGACTAAGAAAGGAAAACTGGAGAGAAAATAGCCCAACCAAACAACAAAACATAAAACTCAAGGATAAACATGAAAACTGAGCTTTTCAACTTAAAAAATGATTGAACTAACTTTGAAAAACATGAATGCATGCTAGGATCATGAGGGAAACTGATGGGGTAGAATCGTAGGGACACACTAAGGAGGAAACTAATACATCAAGCTGAAACTAGATCTAAAGGAAAGAGATGAGGGTACTTGGCTTTCATGGCTGCTTCTTCTTCCCAAGTAGCTCCCTCAACAAGCTGATTTCTCTAAAGGACCTTCACCTACGCGACCTCTTTGGTTCTCAACCTCTGAATTTGATGATCAAGAATCTCCAAGGGAACTTCCTCATAAGTAAGGCTATCCTTCACACTCACATCCTCCAAAGGAACGATCAAAGTTGGATCACCAACACACTTCTTCAACAAAGAAACATGGAAAACTAGATGAACCGCTTCTAAATTTGTTGGCAAATCCAACTCATAAGCAATACTACCAACTCTCCTCAGAATCCAATAAGGACCTACGAAGTGGGGAATAAGTTTCCTTTTCTTACCGAATCTCATCACACCCTTCATAGGTGACACCTTCATAAATACCCAATCATCAACCTCAAACTACAATTATCTCCTTCTCACATTTGCATATGGTTTTTGTTGACTCTGAGCGGTCTTCAACCTCTCCATAATGATCTGAAACTTCTCCATAGTCTCATGAATCAAATCTATACCAATCAAAGCTGCCTCACCTACCTCAAACTAACCAATAGGAGATATACACCTTCGATCACAAAATGACTCATAGGGAGCCATCTGGATGCTAGAATGGAAGTTGTTGTTGTAGGCAAACTCTATAAGAGGTAAGTGATCATCCTAGTTACCTTTATAATCAATCACACAAGCTCTCAACATACCTCCAAAGTCTAAATAGTATGCTCTGCCTGGCCATCCATCTGTGGGTGAAAAGTTGTACTATGCTTTACCTGAGTACCAAGACCTTTCTGAAATGACTTCCAAAACTGGGATGTAAACTGGGTACCCCAATCTGAAATGATAGACAATGGAACACCATGCAATCAAACTATATCCTGAATGTAGATTCGGGCATAATCATCTACTGAATCCGTAGTCTTGACAACCAAGAAGTTGGATGACTTAGTCATCATGTCGACAATCATCCAAATAGAATCATGTTGCCTATGAGTACGAGGCAAACAAGTAATGAAGTCCATATTGATCTCCTCCCTCTTCCAAGTAGGAAGATCAATATCCTGAGTCATACCACCCGATCACTGATGCTCTACCTTTACTTGCTGACAGTTAGGACACTTAGCCACAAAACTTGCTATGTCCCTTTTCATGCCATTCCACCAATAGACTTCTCGTAGATCACGGTACATCTTGGTGGCACCGGGGTGAATAGAATACCTGGAGCTATGAGCCTCTATCAAAATCCATTGTCTCAACCCATCTATGTCAGGAACACACAATCGACCCTGATATCGAAGCACACCATCTCCCCATTGGGAGAAAACCTCTACCCTCTGCTGATACACTGCACTTTCCAGCTAGTACAAAATAGGATCACTGTCTTGCTTTTCTTTCACCTCAGCTGCCAAGATTCGAAACCATTCTGAACAATAAAACCACCTTCTGTCGAATCCATAAGGAAAACTCCTAATCGAGCAAGTCGATGAACACCATCCTTGGCCAATTCCTTCTTTTCGTCCTCAACCGAAGACACACTACCCATAGACAACCTACTAAGTGCATCTGCCACAACATAGGCCTTACCCAGATGGTAAAGCACACACATATCATAATCCTTAAGAAGCTCAAGCCATCTCTTTTGACGAAGATTCAATTCCTTTTGAGTGAACACATACTGAAGACTCTTATAATTGGTGAATATATCCACGTGAATACCATACAAGTAGTGTCTCCAAATCTTCAAAGAAAAAACCAGGAAGGCTAACTCAAGATCATGAGTAGGGTAATTTTTCTCATGAATCTTAAGTTGTCTCGTAGCATAAGCAATCACCTTACCACACTGCATCAAAACACAACTCAAACTAATTCTAGAAGTGTTGCAATATACCACAAAGTCATCCAAACCCTCGTGTAGGGTCAACACAGGAGTTGTGGTCAACCTAGTCTTCAATTCCTGAAATTTCTTCTCACATAGATCAGACAACTAAAATTTCACCTTCTTATGGGGCAGAAATGGAAGAAAACCCTTCCATAAATCTCCAATAGTAACCAGCCAAACCCAAAAGGCTCCTAATATCGAATGGGGAAGTGGGTCTAGGCCAGTTCTTTACTATCCAATCTTTTGAGAATCAACTCAAATACCATCTCTAGTCACAATATGACCCAGAAAAGCAAAAGATTGCATCAAAAACTCACAATTGCTAAACTTAGCAAATAACTGTTAGTCCTTGAGAGTTTGCAACACCACTCTCAAATGGTCTGTATGTTCCTTCTTACTCCAACAGTAGATAAGGATATTATCAATGAACATAATCACAAACATATCCAAATACTTCTTGAACACATGGTTCATCAAATCCATAAAAGCTATAGGAGCATTCGTTAGTCCAAAAGACATAACCACAAATTCATAATAACCATACAGAGTTTTAAAGGTTGTTTTCGAAATGTCACACTCTCTAACATGAAGCTGATGATAACCAGATCTAAGGTTGATCTTGGAGAAGTAACTGGCACCCTGAAGTTGATCGAACAAGTTATCAATCCTAGGAATGGGATACTTATTCTTGATTGTGACCTTGTTCAATTGATGATAGTCGATACACATTCTGAGGGAACCATCTTTCTTTTGAACAAATAAGACTGGAGCTCCCCATGGAGAGATAATGGGTCAAATAAAACCCTTATCAAGGAGGTCTTTCAACTGATTCTTTGATTCCTTAAGCTCCACGTGAGCCATTCTATAGGGAGTAATAGAGATAGGATGTGTATCTAGAAGAAGATCTATTCCAAAGTCGATCTCCCGCTGGGGAGAGACTCCGGGCAAATCATCAGGAAACATTTCTAGAAACTCATTCACAACAGGAACTGACTGGAGAGATAGGGTTTCAGACTCCGTGTCCATAACCTGAACTATATGATAAACATAACCCTTAAAAATCATTTTTCTAGCCTTAAGATAAGATATGAAATGACCCATCGAGGATGGAGGACTACCTTGCCACTCTAAGATAGGTTCATTCGGGAACTTGAAATTGATGACTCGAGTATGACAACCAACCGAGGCATAATATGCAAAAAACCAATCAATACGAAGAATAATATCAAAATCAGTCATCTTTAACTCTACTAGATTTGCTGAAGTGACTCTATGAAGGATCGAAATAGGGAAATTTTGGTAGATTCTTTAGGCTAGGACTGACTCAGCAACAGGAGTAGAAATACAAAATGGTTCTAAGAGCTAATCAGGACTAATCTCGAACTTGCAAGCAACATAAGAGGCCACAAAATACAAGGAGGCACTGGGATCCAATAAAGCATACACATCAAGAGAAAAGACTTTCAACATACCAGTAATAATGTTCGGTGAACTCTCCTGGTACTGGGGAGAGGACATGGCATAAAGGTGGTTCTGGCGCTGACCACCAGAACTAGAAGCAGTGCCCTACTGGGCCAGTTGACCTCCTGGGGCTGCTGGGGCAGACTGATTCCTGCTACCTCTCTGTCCCTTCTTAGCTCAAGGGCAATCCTTAATTCAGTGTCCAACCTGACCATACCTAAAGCACCCTTCTCTACCACCGGGGTGACTTCTACCACACTTCTTGTAAGAAGGGTAAGGAGTCCTCTTTGCAACACTACCATATGAATAGGAACCAGATCCTCTACCAATCTGATCATGACGATGCTTGGGGGTCTGGGTAGGAATACTAGCTAAAAAATGAATGGGCCTTGAGGATTTCTTCTAAAACAAAGAGCGATGTCTGCCTCCGGACTTTTATTGGCTAAAACCTAAACTCTCTGACCTAACCCTCTTGTTCTCCCTTGCTATTTCCCTTAAATTTTCTCCCTCAGTCTGATGGGTATGAGTTATAAGTCTAGAAATATCCATGTTACCAAAAATGATCATGGACCTACACTCCTTCTTTACTAAATCTGACACTCCGTAAACATACTTATGCATATCATCCCATGGGTAAGCCACCATGGAAGGAGCATACCTAGAAAGCTGGGTGAACTTCAATCCATACTCTTGAACTTACATAGAACCTTTCCTCAAATTCACGAACTCTTTGACCTTAGCTTGCCTCAACACCCTCAGGAAGAACCGATTAAGGAAAGCCCTCTCAAAGCATTCCCAAGTCATAGGGACCACATCCCTAGCCCTAGCATCTTTCCATTGAGTGAACCAAATATGAGCCACGACCTTGAGTTGATATGAAGCTAGCTCAATACCTTCAACACCACCCACTTGCATTACACCAAAGATCTTCTTTACCTCATCCAAGAAATTTTATGGATCCTCACAAACTTTCAAACCCCAAAACTCAGGTGGGTTCATGCGAATGAAATCTCAAACTCAGGCCGCTACTTCACCTTAAGGTTGGATGGGGATGGGAACCTGCTGATTGTCCTGAGAGGCAATAGTCCGAGATAGCATATGAATAGAATTCCTAAACTCCACATTTATGACCTCAGAGTTGGGAATCAGAGGGTCAACATTTCGGGCAACTCAGCGAGGCATGGCACGGCGAAGAGGCATAATCTAAAATGCATAAAGAATGGATTAGAGGGGTAATAGAGTTAAACTCTATCGCATGATATTGATCATGAAATAAGAAAAGTTTTTCCTAAGACACCTCGTAGCTTCCCTCTCATAAGAGTGGCGCACTTTACACACATAAAAGAGGCTCTACTCGATGTGGCTTTCTGACACCCTAGGACTCTTAAACCTGAGGCTCTAATACCAAGTTTGTCACACCCCGAGGCTACCCCCTAGGTATAACACGGGACCCAGGACCACAAGTACCCCAAGTTAACCTTTGGTCATAGCATACTCAGATATTCATAAGAAAACATAGCAGAAGCATAAATAGTAAGCTAGGCAACTCAATCCATAAATGATAAAGTCAAGATGAAACATAATCTGAAAGAGAGACCCGAATACTATCTATGTCTGAAAGCCTCTAACTATCACAAAGAGTTGATGGGACCATACCCCAACTAACTCAGAAATCTAAAGAAGGAACATGAAACTAACTAACATAGCTATGTTCCTCGAGTAATGAGGACTCACCAACCAAATCTATAGGTCCGACAATGCCTAGCCACAAACTGGAGGGAAAGAGCCTAAATTTGCATCATTAAGAGGATGCAGCACAAATATGCGTCAATACTATAGGATGTATCGAGTATGCGAGATATGAAAAATTTGAAGTAAACCTGCTATACATACTGTAAAACTTAAATCATGCTATGAAAGTAAAAGTTGGAATGCAAAGGACTCAATGCAATATCATAGGCAAAACATACTTGAAAACCATAAGTAATAGTAGAAGTTTTGAAATCTGAAAGTAGACATCAATGCAATAAATAATATGAAATTGTTTTCATGGGAGGTTCTCTAATTGATATAGACCATGTGAGCTACATCGAATTTGATGTATCTGCACCATCGAGAGGACCCAATATACCTTGCCAAGATATAAAGGCATAACTAGTGTGATCATGGTGTTTGATACACACAGAGGGGACGTAAAAAACCAACAGTGGCACGTAGTTTTGCGATATACAAAGGGATACGCTAAACCCAATCCAACTCGATGCTCAATACTACTCCCAAAACATAATTATAGCTCAATTTATTCTTGTGACATATCTGATGTTGAATCTGCTTAAAAGCATAAAGACATATCTAATGTCATACAATTCACATAACATAAGCCTTAGAACTTAGCAGAGCCATAAATCAAAACATACTTTTCTTTATAAATTCTTAGCTTGAAGAATTAGGCATGCAATTTCATAATACATAGGTCATATTATCTAAACATGCCAATTTTCTCTTGAAAATAGGCAATTCAATGGAATCATGCTGAAAATCATCTTTAATGCATGGGATTTTGAAATCAATTAAGGAACTTCAAATAAATTATAGATAAGTAATGAGAAACCATGAATTGATACTTTAAAACTGAACCCATAAGTTTTCCCCAATTTGGGTAAGAACCTTAATTTTCATAATTTTATAAATCAAAGTAAATCATGGGATTTTGGGCATAAGGGTGAAAGGAATCCCTTATTAAATACCCACTTACCTTATTGAAGCTTGATTGATCTAAGATAAAGAGTAATGGAGGCTTCAACTTTGAGCTTGAGACTTGGAGCTTGAAGGAGTTCTTTCTTCTTTTGGAATAGAATTGCTTAGAATGAGAAGAGTTTAGACTATTAAGGAATAAAATCCTACTAAAAATGGTAAAAAAAAACTCACTTAAGAGCTAGAAGGATGGTTAATTATAAAAATACCCTTGGGACTTAATTAGAGAAAAGTTGTTAAAAATCTCGACTTCAGGTTCCATGGGTCCCTTCCACAAACCATAGAAGTAACCACGGCTCATGGATTGGAGTCGTGGTTTCTAAACCAAAAGTTAGGATGCAGATGAGTTTCTATGTCTTAACAAGATGACTCGTGAAAACTTCCACGATTTGTAGGAACCTCTCGTGGTATCTGGGGAATTGACTGCCCTCAGTCTGAGTTCCACGGGTGGTTTCCATGACCCTTTAAACTAATCACGACCTCTTGATTCCACTCGTGGTTCTCAGACCAGATGTGGGAGCTGCAGGACTGGATTTATGAGTCACTTCCATGACTCGTGGTTCTATCCACGGCTCGTGGAATTGAATCGTGGTTCCTAGAAGTTTAGAATTTTCAGAAATTTCTATGTTTGAAAGCTTAATCGAATTCCAAGGTGTTATAGTTTGTTCTGCAGGTTGAGCCTTTGTATTGTGTTGTTCATCTCATATTGCATTAATATGTTCTAATTATTGTAGTTAGTTGTATCTTGAGCCTCGAAGGCGATGAGCGGTCAAGGTTGTGGGGACTGGAGTAAGGGAAGGTAAGGTAGTGTTGGGCTGACATTGTGTCTGTACAGGTTGTGGCTGGAATATTGATATTGTTTCTATTTTCACTTTTCTTCATATTGTGGTTTCAGTTTTGGGCTATATGTTTCTGTTGTTCTGTCGCCTTACATATTAAATAAATTCTTTCATACTGATGTCCCTATTGCTTGAGGGGCACTGCATTTATGCCTGCAGGTTATCAGGTAGACAGTGGTCCTGATTGCATGTGCTGAAGTTCAGCTGATGGTTGGTATGCTCTATTCTTTCCGGAGTTGGTTAATCTAGAGTATTCCTTGGTTTTTTTTGGTAATGGGTATATCGAGGCCCTATCCCAACTCATGGTTAGTAGTTTTTCATCTTAGAGTTTTATAGACATTTGTTGTGGGTCTGAGAGTCAATTGTGGCCTGGCAGGCTTTGTATTATCCTTTTGTTATATTTGAGTTTGTTTCCACTGCATTTTGTTTTGTTTGGTTTTGTTTCTATTAGTTTGCTCGATCAAGTGAGGCACAAGGTACCAGTCGTGTCTCCCTGAGTTTGGGGCGTGACAAACTTGGTATCAGAGCATGGTCGTGTCCTAGGGATTCTACAAGCCGTGTCTAGTAGAGTCTTGCTTATGGTTGTGTTGTGCACCACACTTATAATCAGGAGTCTACAGGGTATTTAGGATTGGTTATCGTTCTTTCATCTTCTAGATCGTGCTTTGAGTTCTAAATGTTGGTTATTGAAATTTTGTTCTATTCTACATTCGAGGATGAATGTTCCCAAGGGGGGAATAATGTAACACCCCAAGTGTTTTAGGGTTAACCTTCGCCCCGTATCAAAGGCTTGCGAGCCTGAATTTGAGAATTTTATTAACATTGCGCATATTTGAAAATATTTGATTTAAAAGTTGAATTTGGTAAAAATTATATTTTTATTTCTTTCTTAAAATATTTTTAATATTTATGAAAAATTCTTTGGTTACGATATATTTGCTTATGCATTGATTTTAAAAGAGTTTTATAATTTATTAATATTTTAATGGAGATATTATATCTAGAAAAGTGGAGAAATTATTATATATTATGTTATCCTTATCCCAAAATTTGAATTCTTTTAAATTAATTAGATAAGTTTGGGTAATGACCCTCCCGTTCATTTACGTGTGTTCACCTTTCTTGCACTGTTAGAGCTTGCATGTAGCAGGTCCAGGTCAATTATGGCATGCTTGGACCGGTAGTTCGTTGTCCAGGCCGTTTGTTTGGTCTTTTTGGCCGTTCCTTGTTTTAGAGCTTCAGGCTTTTGAAATCATCGACTTCAATCAACATTATTGTTGAACATGCTCGGAATCAAATTCTGACAGTTCTTTTAGCTCTAGAGCGTGGCCTTTGTTCTAGTGGGACCTTTGGTCGGGATCCGAGAGCTTTTCATCTTGGAATTCTTTCTAATTCTGTGTTTTCAGGTCAGTTGGGCTTGTTTGGTTGACTTTGGTCAACATTCAGAGAAGACGGCCTCAGATGGAAATTCTGTCAGCATTGTTAGCTCCGGAATGTCGAGTTTGTGTTAGGTAGTTGATTGGTTCAGGTCCTGGGTAAGCCGAGCTCATTTTAGATGTTTGGTTGGCGTTAGTTAGTGTTGACTTGGGTCAACATTCCTCCGAGATGACCTTGTACAGATGTTTCATTGACTTTGTTAAGTCAGGAACGTTGTTTCCACACTATTAGCATTATTAGTTTGTGAATATCAGTTTTCGATTGTGCGCAGAATGCCCCGTTGAGTTTTCCAAAAGTTGCAGAATTTGTTGTTGCAGGTGCAGGCCTCAAGCCTTAATCGAGATTGTTAGCCCTTTTCCTCGCGATTGTGATAAAGCGCCTGGTCCCTTGCTCTTTGCGATCGCAATTTCCCTTATCGCGACCGCAATGAATCTTTCTCTCTATTATTCTTCGCAATCGCGTAGCTGGTCCTCACGATCATAATGGTCTAGCCTGCGTGGTCCTCGCGACTGCAAGGGGTCACTTTGCGATCGCGATGAAGGAACCTTGGGTAGTATATAAGCCCCCAACTTCGTCTTCTTCAATCTTAAAACCAATTTCTCCATTGGTAATGGCTCCAAGCACGTCTAAGCACTGTGTTGACTCAATTCTTGGTTTTCAGGTGCAAATTTCTTGGCCTTGATCATTCCTCCATCATTATTAGTTAATTTTATCTGCTTAAATCCATTAAATTCATCCCTTTTGATTCTTAATTTGTTTTAGAAGTGGATGGCTATTTTGAGCGATTTCCCCTGGTTAAATTTCTTCATATTCTGAGCATTCACACTTAGGAGTGTGGTGATCATGGTGCACTCTTCCATTTTTGGTTTCGAGTTGTGGGGCCCACGGGTCTATCGTTGACCCAAATTTCGACCCACCTATTTCTATAGCATTACGGGCTTCGTTAGACTTGTTTTGATGTGTAGATTATTGTATTGATAGTGTTTTTGTGAATTGGAGCTTCCCAGAGCAGTTCAAGACTGGACAACATCGTTCCCGCAGCTAGTCATTGGATGACAGGTAGGTTATGGCTTTCCCTACCTAGACTCTACATATATAGGCTATAATTGCATTAATGAGTATCCTTGGGTGTGTTGTATTAGGTTGGTACACTCAGACCTTGTCTGCCTATTCTGTCTGTTTATTTCATACGTTGTTTGTAGTATTCGTGTAGTATTGTACATTACCCTTGTAGTCCTGTGTGGCCTTGTATTGACTCTGGAACATAGATGGGGGTTATTTGGGAATGTCCGCGAGTCCCAGACATAGAGCTTTATTTTAGGCTGGTTATGTCTTCTGTAGAGCTGGTTGAACCTGTGCAGGGCCAGTAGGAATGTTTGTGAGCCATTGGGCTAAATTATATCTGTGTGCGAGCATATCATCCATGAAAAAGGTTTTCCCTGCATGTTTTACCATTGTTTTGGCGTCAAGCCTACTAGAGATAGTTTTTAAACCTTGCATGGCCTTGGGGGTCCATTTTTGGTATAAATGATAATAAAACAGGATTTGGATGATTTCAAACTTGATTTCCTACTGATACTAGGCTCGACAGGGCCGAAGCACTAAACTTGATTTTATTACTTGTTTAGACCCGGATACGCTCTGGGCGCCCTTTGAGAGGTTTATTGGGACTTTTACTACTGATTTAGACTCGAAAATACTCTGGGCACCCTTTATAAGGGTTATTGAGGGTTGACTACTATTTTAGACCCAGTTTCATCCCGGGCACATACTTTGAGTTTCTGATTCTCTAAGATTTCGCGTTTGTTACTATATGTGGTTGAGGGCCTCCATGGACCCTACCATTGCAGGACCTGGCCAAGGGGCCAAGCATGCTAGAGGAGGAGTATATGGTGTCGAATGGTGTATAGCAAGGACATCCCACCATGGGTCCTCCTACCGGAGTGCCAGGGGAGGTGCATATAGAGTTACTATTACCGGTTCTATCATTATCATCATCATGCATATTTCACTTGGATTCCACCCTTGGTTAATGTGTGTTCAGTGTACTCTCCGGTTGTATGGGTTGCCGGAGGGTTTGTTTTCACTTGATTGCCTTCCTTGGTTGTATGGGTGGCCGTTGTGACTGTAGGTAGATTATTATTTTTTTCTGTCAGTTTATAGAGATAGTTATGGTCCTTGGTTCTTGTAGATTGGGAAGTGTTAGCCTATTAAGGCTTTGAGTTTTGGGCTTTGAGTATTGAGGTGATAGTGAGTCCTATATTATTGAGGTATTATTTTATTGCTTTTTGTAACAGATTGTGGGTTTTGGTTCCTTTTCTCTATCTTGACTCTGAGTAGTAACTATCGGTTAGGGTGGTTTAGTTATTCCATTCTAGGTTTGTATTTGTGAGATTGATCTCGGTTTATGCTTATCTTGATAGTTGGTGTTTAAAGCAAGTTTCTGTTAGTGTATGTCTTCTAGTTTGATTATGTTGGATTTCCCCCTTCCTTCCTTTTACTTGAGGTAACCGGTATACCGCCATGTCTCTAAACTCTCTCCTTCTTATACTATTGTTGCAAGGATTCCAGGTGCGTCCTTCTTTCTTTCACCCATGTTTCTGTGATTGCATATCTTTTGTGCTAGCATTGTATGTTTATTACTCTTGGTTGACTATTCTCCGTGCTAGTTCCTTGTGCTTTCTCTATTGTTTTGGTGACTGTTTTCTTGTTATCTGCTATATTATTGTCTTTATATCTTATATGTGCTTAGTCATTCAATGATGCCTACTGGGTACCCGTTGCTTAGTAATTGGTGCTCATACTATACTTCTGCATCTTTTAGTGCAGATATTAGTTGAGCTTTTTCCATTGTTCACGTTGGAGACTCGTGCACCTTTTGGATCTTCGAGACTAGGGTGAGCGCCTGGCAGTCGGGGCTTGACCATATCTCATCTTTTGTACTGTTACTCTTTGTATATTCAGATATAGTTGTACTTATCTTTTGGTTACTTTTATCACTTGTATTCTATTAGAAGCTTCTGTACTATCGAAACCAAGTCTTTGGGTTGGTGTAGTTTCTTTATGTATATATATTCAGGTTGTTACTTCCGTTTTGTCCTTATCTTTATATTCTGCTTCTTCTTATTGTGCGTATCGATTAGGTAGTAGCCCATTACTAATCGCTCCAGGCTATGGGAATTAGTTTGCCTACTGGGGGGTTGTAGGTGCCATCATGACCTGAGAAATTAGGTCGTGATAGCTTGGTATCAGAGCTCTAGGTTCACCAATGCCGTGGTACAGAAGCAAGTGTCTAAGTAGAGTCTCGTGGATCGGTATAATGACGTCTGTATCCTATTTACATGAGGCTACAGGGCATTGTTAGGAAAAGTTTTATCTTCTTGGCTCCATATCGTGCATTCCCGGCTCTATTGACTTCTAAAACTTAGTTATTTCATTCCTTCTCAGATGCCTAAGATGAGTTCGACAGCGGTTGGTGTCGAGGCTTCTGTTCCTGTTGCTTCAGTGCTTCCATCAGCGCCACGACTTCAGAGTGAGAGTTTACCGCATCAGATAGGGGGTGTGGGGCTAGCCCAGCCTCCAATTGGATTTATAGAGACCTCAGTTCTTCATGACACCGTGGCTAGTACTCTAAGTCCTCCAGTGGGTGTTTCAGTACCCGGTTCTACGAGTGGTACTTCAGTTAAGGTTGAGCTTCTAGTTCTTCAGCAGGGTTGTATGTCAGTATTGGACTATGAAGCAAGATTTCACGAGATATTTAGGCGTACTTCTAGAACTGTGCCATCAGAATTTGATAAGGTTCAGAGCTTTGTTGGAGGTTTGATTTCATCGCTCCATTTGGCAATTGAGCATTTTGTTACTATTGGGATAACCTTCCTTCAGGTAGTGGATCATGTTAGGGCTATCGAGGGTTTGTGTCGTGAGGCTTATGGGGGTAGTGCTAAGAGACATCGTGACCAGGATGGTTTCTGAGGTTCCCAGACTCGAGGTAGGAATTTCTCCACCAGAGATAGATTTCATTGCTTCTTATCTAACATGCTAGTTTCAGTTGCTCCACAGGTCCTTGGGGATAGTGTCACAGGGCATGTTGATCTTAGTGGTCATGGTGTGGGTCTGATTCCTTGAGGTTCACTTTCGAGTTGTGTAGGCCATGGTGGCCGGTCAGGTTTAGTGAGATCTCCTCGCCCATATGTATCCATTGGGATTTGCTTTCAGTGCGGTCTGCGTGGGTACTTTGCTAGGGATTGTCCCATGATTCAATCTTCCAGCTAGCAGGGTCAGCAGGTGTTATCTCCCAAGGCTTTAGTGCCACCGGCTAGAGGTGGAGTGCAGGGTAGTAGGGGTGGTCCCCAGGTTGTTTGAGGTGGCTTCTGAGCTAGTAGTTCTAGTAAGGGTTGTCACCGGTATGGTGAGCATGGGCACTCTTTTAGGAAGTGCCCTACGATTGCGTATCCCCGTCAGCCTGGTTGTTATGATTATGGAGTGATTGGTCACTTCTCTAGATATTTCCCCCGGCGAGAGATGGTTAAGCCTTCAACTTTGACTACTTAGTCCAGAGTTAGACCCCATCAGTCTGATGCCCCTCTTGGTGGGCTCGAGGTAGAGGTTCCTGATATCGTTGCTCCAAGTTATGCTTTTGCTACCTTGGACTTGTTATAGTCCTGTTCGCATCACGATTCTTTCCCTTCTATCATTTACTTGCTTATATGCCTACCTACTACTTGTTTAATTGCTTGGCTACCTGAGTTGTAGTGTTTATTCATTGTGTTTGTGATAGTTTGTTCCTTAGTAGTGGATGGGGGTGAGTTATCCTTGTGAGGTGTTTTACCCGGAGTTGTAGCTCGTGGGTAGTTCTTGTTGGTCTATTTCTTGTTGGGTTTGTTTCTTGTTCCCCTGTGGCTCTAGACTTGAGTCTTTCCTTTTGAGCAGTCCTAGATGGTTGATGCCTTGGCTATTTTCTATCATTGCTAGAAGTCCTTGTGTTGGTTTGGTGTTACCGGTGGTTGTGCCAGAGATGGAGCTTTGTCTTAAATTGAGAGGTGTCGGTTATTCTAGCATGCATAGATTGGTTTTATTTTTCGAGTGATTAAAATCAACCCTCTTTATTTGGTTGGTTTAAGAGGTTGGTAGGTATGTGGGTTTTTCCTATAGTCTCCTTCAGTTTCTTGTCCGGTTGGGTTGTCTTATTGTTTCCCCGGTTCCAGTTGGAATGAATTTTGATCGTAGCCCTTTGGTTGAGCTTTTAAATTAGTATTGTGATTGAATTTAGCTATAGCATTTTTGACTATGTATTGAACGTAGCCTCATGGTTGAGTTGTATTCATATCATATTAGGTGAGTCGGGCATGCTGTCCATTTTCTCCTGCCTTGTTGAGTTTTGACAATCTAAGTGTGGGAGCTAAGAAAATAGCTCCAGCTTTGATTTTAGAAGGAGCTTGTAGGGTTCGGTATATGCTAAGCAAGGGTTTGTTTAGTTGGAAAAGGAGGGAGATGACTCCTTGTTCGTGCTTATGTGTTTTAGTAGTTGATTGAGGTGCCGATGAAGGTTTGCCTTGGGTTGGGTGTTGGTGATTTGATTCGGCCATTTACAGATTGCAATGGCTTTTCCTTTGAGCGGATTGGGTTTCAGTAGCATCTATGGATTGGATGACTTGTTATTCAAAGCGTAGCTGGCTTCGGTTCCTAAGGGTTCATTGGCAACATACGGGTTTGACAGAGGCTTTGGTTGGCAATTTTAAATTTGGGTTTCAGAATTATGGGCTAGAAAACTACTCCAGATGGTTCATGATAGTTGGCCTTGGACACTTAGTCCTTTGGCTAATCTTTGAGTTAGGCTGGACATTCCAGATATCAGCGATGTCCTAGATAGTATGAGGTTCCTTCTACCATGGTTGGACAGACTCAGTGGTGTAAGTTTGAGATGCAGCAGTGGTATATGCTATATGTGATCTATTTGTGCAGCTTGAGGCTAGCGAGGCTATTTTAAGTTCTAATGGTACTTTGAGATTGATCGTCATCTTCATTACCGAGAGTTTGAAATTCTTGTTTCGTTAGGTCTTCAAGGGTTGTCTTTTATATGAGGTTCTAGTGTTGGTTAGACTCAGACAGTATGGGCTAGAAGCTTGGTATGTTGTGTGCTTTGAGATGGTTGGTTTGTGTGTTGATACAGTAGAGGGGTTGATTTAAACCAAAGGGATGAGTTGAAGGTTTATGCAAGGATTTCTATGGCTAGATGTCAACTTTAAACCCCAGGAACCTTTTCTTTTGCCTTCGGGGTGTTTTGAATTGATATTCGTGGCATGGTGGTCTTTTTCCTGAGTTGAAAGTAGTAAGGCAAATTCAAATATGAGTGGTGTTTGAGTATTCTTGGAGCTTGGAGCTTATCTAGTGATTTCAGACTTCGTGGTAGGATTACCACACTCCTTCTAAGATCTTGGTTCAAGTTTGGGTCTATTAGGCAGATTTTCCTGGTGCCTTCATATTCAGTTGATTCAGATGGGTTGTTTAGTTGGGTTCAGTTACCGGGCTTGATGTTAGCGGAGGTATTCATCTGTTTGTCGGTGGTCAGTTGGGGTAAAACTACTACAGTTTTCGAGTATGTTCTTTGGGTTAGTGTTTTAGATGTCAAAGGATAGTAGGTTATAGATTGGCTTGAAAGGACTTTGAGTGAAAATGATGGCTTCGTTCATAGTAAAGTATAAGCGAGGACTATGGATCTCCAGTGTGTCAGTTCATGCTTCGAGGGTGGTTTGAGTGTCCAACTTATATGAAGCTTCATGTTCATGGTGTAAAAGGATTCAGTTCATAATAAAAGAGTTTTGCAGATCAGCGGGTTCATGAGTTAGAATTTTGGGTGTTGGCTTTTTCTGGTAAACCTGGTTGTGGTTTCAAAGATTCGACTTCTGTGTGTTGGTCGCCTTGCTTCTCTGGTTTGGTGTTGTGTCGGTGCCTTTCGATTGAGATTCTCGAGGTTCAGTTTGGGTTGGTAGTCCCATGGTGTTTTAGAGTTTGAGTTTGGATTTTGACTTGGCTAGTAAGGAGTTTAGGCTTGGTTGCCTTTCTTGGTTCTGTTCTGTTGGGTGCCTTCCGGTCGAGGAGGCTATTCGGGTTGTTCGAGAGAGTAGTGCTGGCTTTGTATTTGCTGTTCTTTTAATCTCTAGTCTTTTCTTCTTTCCTGACTTTCGGGGATGAAAGTCTTTTTATTAGTGGATGATGAAATGATCCTCTCGGTCATTTACTCGTGTTCGCCTTTCTTGCACCATTAGAGCTTGCATGTAGTGGGCCCAAGTCATTTATGGCTTGTTGGGACCAGTAGTTTGGTGCTCGAGCTGTTTTTTGGTCTTTTTGGATGTTCCTTGTTTTAGAGATTCAGGCTTTTGAAATCGTTGACTTCAGTCAACATTCTTGGTGAACATGCTCGGAATCGAATTCTGGTAGTTCTTTAGCTCCGGAGCATCGACTTTGGTCTAGTAGGACCTTTGGTCGGGATCCAGGAGATTTTTAGCTTGAAATTTTCTCTTATTCTGCGTTTTCAGGCCAGTTGGGCTTGTTTGGTTGACTTTGGTTAACATTCGAAGAAGATAGCCTCAAATGAAAATTATGTCAGTGTTGTTAGCTCCGGAATATCGAGTTTGTGTTAGGTAGTTGGTTTGTTTGGGTCCTGGGTGAGCCGAGCTCATTTTAGATTTTTAGTTGGCGTCAGTTAGTGTTGACTTGGGTCAACATCCTCTGAGATGACCTCGTATGGAAGTTTTATCGACTCCATTGAGTCTGGAATGTTGTTTCCACTCTGATAACATTATTAGTTTGTGAATATCGGTTTTCGATTATGCCCCGAAGGCCCCATTGAGTTTCTAAAAGTTGCAAATTTTGTTGATGCAGGTGCAGGCCTCAGGCGTTAATCACGATGCAATCCATTTTCCTCGCGATTGTGATGAAATACTTGGTCCCATGCTCTTTGCGATCGCGATGTCCCTTGTCGTGACCGCGATGATGCTTTCTCTCCGTTGTTCTTTGCAGCTGCTTGGCTAGTCCTCGCGATCGCGATGGTCTAGCCAATGTGGTCCTCACGACCGCGAGGGGTCCTTTTGCGATCACGATGAAGGACCCCTGGGAAGTATATAAGCCCCCAAATTCATTTTTTTCACTCTAAAAACCGATTTCTCCATTAATAATGGCTCCAAGCTCGTCTAAGCACTGTTTTGACTAAATTCTTGGTGTTGGGGTGCAAAAATTTCTTGGCCTTGATCGTTCCTCCATCATTATTAGTGAATTTTATCCGCTTAAATCTGTTAAATTCATCCCCTTTGATTCTCAATTTGTTCTTGAAGTGGCTGGGTGTTTTGAGCCATTTCCCCTAGTTAAATTTCTTCATATTCTGAGCATGGACACTTAGGAGTGTGGTGATCATGGTGCACTTTTCCGTTTTCAATTTCGGGTTGCAGGGCCCATGGGCCCGCCGGTGACCTGAATTTTGACCCAGCTATTTCTATATCATTACGGGTATCGTTAGACTTATTTTGATGTGTAAATTATTGTGTTGATAGTGTTTTTGCAAATTAGAGCTTCCCAGAGCAGTTCAAGCCTGGACAGTGCCATTCCCATAGCTAGTCATCAGATGACAGGTAGGTTATGGCTTTCCCTACCTAGACTCTACGTATATAGGCTATAATTGCATTAATTATTATCCTTGGGTGGGTTGTATTAGGTTGGTACCCTCAGACCTTGTTCGCCTATTCTGTTCATTTATTTCATACATTGGTTGTAGTATTCGCGTAGTATTGTACATTACCCTTATGGTCCTTTGTGGCCTTGTATTAACTCTGGAACATAGATGGGGGTTATTTGGGAATATCCGCGAGTCCCGGACATAGAGCTTTATTTTAGGCTGGTTATGTCTGTTGTAGAGCTGGTTGAGCCTGTGCATGACTGTTAGGAATTTTTCTGAGCCGTTGGGCTAAATTACATCTATGTGCGAGCATATCATCCATGAAATATGGTTTCCCTGCATGTTTTATCATTGTTTTTGATTTGGGCCTACTAAAGATGGTTTTCTAAAGCTTGCATGGCCTTGGGGGCCCGTTTTCATTATAAATGATAATTTTAGACTTGATTTCCTACTGATACTAGGCTCGGCAGGGCCGAAGCATTAGACTTGATTTTATTACTGGTTTAGACCTGATACGCTTTGGCACCCTTTGAGAGGGTTATTGGGACTTTTACTACTGATTTAGACTCGAAAATACTCCAGGCACCCTTTATAAGGGTTATTGAGGGTTGGCTACTGTTTTAGACCTGGTTCAATCCTGGGCATATACTTCGAGGTTCTGATTCTTTGAGATTTTTGCATTCGTTACTGTATGTGGTTGGGGACCTCCATGGGACCTGCCATTCTAGGACCTGGCCAAGGGGCCAAGTGTGCCGGAGGAGGGGTATACAGTGTCAGGTAGTGTATAGTGGGTACGTCCCACCATAGGTCCTCCTGCCGGAGTGCCGGGGCAGATGCATACAAAGTTACTATTATCAATTCCATCATTATCATCATCATGCATATTTTACTCAGATTCCAACCTTGGTTGTTGTGTGTTCAGTGTATTCTCCGACTTTATGGGCAGCTAAAGGGTTTGTTTTCACTTTATTGCATTCCTTGGTTGTATGGGCGACCGTTGGGACTGTAGGTAGATTATATATTTTTTTCTGCAGTTTATAAAAATTGTTATGGTCCTTGGTTCTTGTGGATTAGGAAGTGTTATCCTGTTGAGGCTGTGAGTTTTGGGCTTTGAGTATTGAGGGGCTAGTGAGTCCTATATTATTGAGGTATTATTGTGTGGCCTTCTGAGCGGATTGTGGGTTTCGGTTCCTTTTCTCTGTCTTGACTCTGAGTAGTAAGTATCGGTTATGGTGGTTTAGTTATTCCATTCTAGGTTTGTATTTGTGATATTAATCCTGATTTATGAATATCTTCATAGTTGGTGTTTAAAGCATGTTTCTGTTAGTGTATTCCTTCTAGTTTGATTATGTTAGATTGCCTTCCTTCCTTCCTTTTTACTTGAGGTTACCGGTATACTGCTATGTTTCTAAACCCTCTCCTTCTATACTATTGTTGCAAGGATTCCAGGTGCGTCCTTCTTTTTTTCACCTATGTTTCTGTGATTGTATATATTTTATGCTAGCATTGTATGCTTATAACTCTTGGTTGACTATTCTCCGTGCTAATTCCTTGTGCTTTCTCTATTATTTCAGTGACTGTTTTCTTGCTATCTGCTATATTACTGTCTTTATATCTTATATGCGCTCAGTCGGCCGATGATGCCTACTGGGTACCCATTGCTTAGCAATTGGTGCTCATACTACACTTCTGCATCTTTTGGTGCAGATATTAGTTGAGATTTCGTCATTGTTCGCGTTGGAGACTCGTGCATCTTTTGAATCTTTGAGACTAGGGTGAGAGCTGGCGGTCGGTGCCTGACCATATCTCATCTTTTGTACTGTTACTCTTTGTATATTCGAAGATAGTTGTACTTATCTTTTGGTTATTTCTAGCACTTATATTGTATTAGAAGCTTATGTACTATCGATACCAAGTCTTTGAGTTGGTGTAGTTTCTTTATGTGTATATTCAGGTTATTGTTTCTGCTTTTTCCTTATCTTTATATTCTGCTTCTGCTTATTTCTGCTAATTGTGCGTATTGGTTAGGTAGTAGCCCATTACTAACCATTTCTGTCTACGAGAATTGATTTTCCTACTAGGGGGTTATAGGTGCCATCATGACCTGAGAAATCGGGTCTTGACAGCTCTTGAGGGATTGATTTTAGTAGTGGTACGTGTTCAGCTAGGGGTCACCCATTTCAATATTTATATTTTCATTATGTGGTAAGCATTAATTTGTAAAATTAAAAGTCAAATTTAATGTTTCATCCACACCACCATTAGTTATATTGATACATATATATCTTTAATTAGTTCATGTGCATTGGCTATTAAAAAGCACTTGTTCCTAAAAAATTCAGCCTTGCTCGTGCTCTTGCTCGCCCCTCTCTCCATACATATACTCTTACACGCTGAAAAGGATTTAGAGGAAAGAAATAATATTTGACAATTTATTGAACTCTCAAAAGAAAATTGATTATTTATATCAAGTTATTCAATCTCAAATTCGAGGTATGTGAAGTCTATTCCTTTCTTTTTGGCATGATTCCTTACGATTTGAAATCCTCGTGTTTAGCATGCCATCAAAGAGTCAATTTTTAGGTGCCTCTAAATTGTTGTTGGTGTCCTTCTTGTTAAAATGCATACTTGGTGATGTTGGTTTAGTGTTAAGTTGGAAGAATATGGGGTATATATGTGGTTATCAGATGATGGTAATGGTTGGATTTACCGTGGTGTTATGGTTGTGGTACGAAGGAGCTACGATGGTTTTTGGGTACTTGGGGGCTGCTTATTAAGTTTGTATTATTTTGAATTGTGTGTTGCATATTGTATTATGTTTTATTACATTTTTTTATTGTGATTTCCTAGAGGGCTCATGAAAATCTGTAAGGCGTGATATCTGTCCGCATGGTTGAGCCCGTGCCTTTATGAGGATATGTAAGGCGTGAGTACTTTTCCACATGGCCTCCTTTGTGTATTGCTCTCCCGTAAGGCGTGAGTTTGTTCCGCAGGTTGAGCCTTTGTATTGTGTTGTTCATCTCATATTGCATTCATAAGTTATGATTGTTGTGGTTAACTATATCTTGAGCTTCGAAGGCGTTGAGTGGTCGAGGTTGTGGGGACTGGATAAGGAAAGGCAAGGTAGTGTTGGGATAATGTTGTGTCTATACATGTTGTGGCTGGAATGTTGGTATTGGTCCTATTTTGAATTTCTTCATATTGTGGTTTCAGTTTTGGGTTATGTGTTTCTTTTATTCTGTCGCCTTACATATTCAGTACATTCTTTCGTATTGATGTCCCCATTGCTTGGGGTGTTGCTTTCATGCCTACAGGTTATCAGGTAGACATTGGTCCTGATTGCATGTGGCCAAGTTCAGTTGATGGTGTGTACGCTCCGTTCTTTCCGGAGTTTTTGAATCTAGGGTGTTCCTTGGTTTTGTTTTGGTAATGGGTATGTGGAGGCCCTGTCCCTACTCGTGGTTAGCAGTTTTTCATCTTAGAGGCTTGTAGACATCTGTTGTGGGTCTGAGAGTCAGTTGTGGCCTGGCGGGCTTTGTATTATCCTTTTGTTATATTTGACTTTGTTTCCGTTGCATTTTGTTTTGTTTGGTTTGGTTTCTATTGGTTCTCTCGATCAAGTGAGGCACAAAGTGTCAGTTGCGCCTCCCTGAGTTTGGGGCGTGACACCCGGAATGGTTATTAATAGGCTACTATCTAAAAAGCAAGCAGAAGAAACATAACACAAGTGGTAGCAAGGGATAATATGATAACAAAAGGACAACAGGAAAATATATAGAAACTAAAACCAACCCAAAACCTGGTACAGAATATAAGAGCCGAAACTACATCAACAGAGTATAAAAGGATCCCAAACAATATATACATTTGTCTCCAAATAGTAAAAGAGTATACGATACAAAAGGTGAACTAAAAGCTAAGCTCTGGTCACCAAGAGCTCACCCTCAGTCTCGAATGGTCCAAAAGATTAGCCCGCACGAGTGTCCAACGAATCAGCAGCGATGGCCTACACTAGGAAGGATACAAGAAGAAACCAACATACTTGGCTAGCAACTAGAAATATATATCTCACACACACCGGTGAAGGAAAGAAACGCACCTGAGATCTATGCAATAACAACATATAAAGATAATTTAAGAAGAAGGCGGTATACCAGTATGCTCAAGTAAGAATGGAAGGGGGAAAAGAAATAACAGTAACTATGCTCAAAAAACAGACTAAGAACCAAGTCATGCTAGTAATACCACTCTCAATTACCAATCACTTAAAAGCAACCATAATAAAGATCAATATTGCAATAAAAATAATGATAAGTCTACCTACTGTCCCAACAAGAACCCATACACCCAAGGAACGCATACAAGTGAAGACAAACCCTCTGGCATCCTATACTATCAGAGCATACACTCAATAAACAGCAAACAAGGGTGGAATCAAAAACACATAAATGATATGACGCAATAGTTGAAAACCAGGTGGAACAGTAACCCTCTATGTACCTTCTCCGGCGCCTACGGGCCCAGTAGGGAGGATCTACGGAAGGACATAGCCTGTATACCTCAACTACACCGTATACCCCTCCCCCGGCACACTCAACATGTAGCCCCTAGTCAGAATCGACAACGTCCATAGAGGTCCTCGACCACATACTAACTCTCATAACATCAACACAATAGTCCAAAATGAATCTGGATCCAAACTAGAACAAAATCTTGACCATGCATTCCCGGAGCCTATCCGGGTCTAAATTGATGAAATAACCCTCAAAAGCCCCTACAAGGGTGCCTGGACATAACCGAGTCTAAAACAGTAGTAAAACAAGCCTGGTGCTCAGCCTAACTGAGTCTAGTATCATCTCCAATCAACAATAAAACATGTCTAGCACTTTGTCCCTGCGGATTGTAGTAGTACTCTGAAAATAGTGATAAAATCAACCTATTAACTTTCTTACCCCAAGAAGATCCATGAAAAATCATTTCCAGACCCTTTATAACCATTTTTATCAAAAATGGACCCTCGGGGCCATACGAGGTTTAGAAAACCATCAATAGTAATCCAAAAGCCAAAACCATAGTAAAATATGTGAAACCCCTTATTATATGCATGACAATGGCATGCTCAATCACAAACAGCAGCCCAACACCTCACAATCAACCTATCGGCCTTGCAGAGACTCCAATTGCTCTACAACACATATACCCATCCTATGATCATAATATAAATGTTTGAGACTCACGGACATTCCTAAGTAACCCATCATCTATTGTCCATAGTCAAATACAAGGCCACACAGGACGACAAGGGTGATATAAGAAACTATAATGGATTCTACAACCAAACGAGTGAAATAATACAGACATGAAAGAACGGGAAAGGTCTGGGGTACCAAGATAATAAACCCAACCCAAGGATGCTATTAGTACAATTATATCCTATATATGAAAAGACTAAAACAGTTAAATCATAACCTACCGGTCGTCCGACGACAAGCTACTAAAATGACAATGTCCAAGCCCGAACCACTCCGAGAAGCTATGAAACACAATCAAACTATCATAAATAAAATTATAGCCATGTCAAAATTTGGTTCATCAGTGGGCCCGTGGGCCTCGCAACCCGAAGCCAAAAATGAAAAACATCACAATGTTCTCCATGTTTCTGGGAGCTATTGCCCCAAAATTGAGCTGAAACAGGCCAAGAATTGGGGCTCAAAATAGCCCCTAAACGAAAGAATTAAAGAGGGAAATTTATGGGTATTTAACGGAAATTAAACAAGAAACTTATCGTTTCAAAAGTCTAAGAAGCTCCACGGAACAACTATAGACAATCCTCCAAGGTAGGGGAAGGATTAGGTGAAGTTTTGGAGACTTTGGAGCTAAAGGGAGGAGAGAAAATGAGTTGGGAGAAAAGAGCAAAATGCTGGAAATTTTGAAGGCCAACAGCTATAAAACTGTCACGCCAAGGCGCAATCGTGGCCATACAGGTGCAGGCGCGCTGGCACAACAGTGGCCACACACCACAGGCATGCTGGCGGGCTGGCACGCGCAGGGGCGCTGGCTGCCAAGGCCTTGTCAGCACGCAGGTGCGGTGCCCAGGCGCGGACCAAGAGATGCACTGGCGCCCATGCCAGCAACAGCAGCAACTCATGCCACCTTTGGCAGATTTTTCTCGAATGGGCCTTTGAGAATGAGTCCAGATTCCTACTGACACAAATGAGCTAATTTATTTGACTAAAAATTGCATTCTGGACTCAACAGAATTGACAAAAATCCAAATGAATGTCGATAAAGTTAAAAGTGGGCCCCACACCCAAAAATCAACTTTAGGCCAACTTTTCCAAAATGGAACACCATGGGCTAAAATGAGTCCAGAAGCCTCGGGACACAAACCAAAGGTCCCTTTAGCCTAAAGTTGACTTTCTAGAGTTAATAGTGCTGTCAGAATTTCCATCTGAGACCGTCTCCTCCGAATGTTGACCAAAGTCAAACTTTCATGTTCAACTGTCTAGAAAACACAAAAACTAACACAAAACCAAACCAAAAGCTCCCAGACCTTGGCCTAGGGTCCATATGGACCAAAATCCATGCTCCAGAGCTAATAGAACTGTCGGAATTCAATTCTGAGTGTGTTTACCAAGAATATTGACTGAAGTCAATGATATCCTAAGTTAAGGCTCTAAAACAGGGAAATGGTCATAACGACTAAATGAATGACCAGGGCACTAAACCACAGGTCCTAACAAGCCATAAATAACTTGGGGCCACTACAGGCAAGCTCTAATAATATAAGAAAAGCGTAAATGCGGGAATGACCGAAAGGGTCATTATAATATACCAGCACAAATGATATTTACATGCCCGTACGAATGATCTCAATGCCCTATTACAAAATTAAATAATTTTTAGCCGGGACGATCTCTATATTTTTAATTCATAACATAAAATGATTGCAACATGAATAATCTCCATGTGCTTGATCCTTACTCCTATTCGATCTCATGCTAATTCATGTGCATAATATAATAAATAAGGAAGAGACAAGAGGGAGTTGTTCGGATGATAAGCACCTCTCACTTTCAACTCGAAGGTTGTGATTCGAGTCACCAAAAGAGCAAAAGGGATGAGAGCTCCTAAGGAGAGGTAAAAAATATATTGGGAAGAAGATGACTCTTAACTAGGTCAAAAATTGATATTTGGTGTCATTTTAGAAGGTTTCATACACCTTAAAGATGTGTATTACCCGCAATTTGATAAAATATACCACATAGGATGGTTACTTGAAAAAAGGGCCTAATATACTGAATTTCAAAGGATTTAAATGTCCTGTTGGCAAAGTCATGAGTAAAAGGGTCCAGATGACAATCCGATCCAAGTACAAGGGCTTCTCATGCTAGTTGACCCATGCTTTATGCAAGTCGACTTACCTGCAGATTAGCTAAATAAACAAATATAGCAATTTATAAGATGTGTAATGAAATAAGAAGACCAATTGACACATAGATTTTTGTACTGGTTTGAATCATCAATGTGGTGTCAAGTTCAGTCTCTTTGGGTTACAAGGATTTCCTTCAGAGCTTTTGAAAATATCTTGATTACATAGGTTGCCTTATTGTGTACTACGAGAGCTTCCCTAATTTGGGAGATTTCAGTACACTAAGTGGTCACAACCTCTACTTGTATAGCTTTCTAGTCTCTCTTTTTCTTTTATTTTCACTAGTACACTATAATGTATATATTGCTTTTCTAAGATAAATAGTGTTCTTGCTCAAGTGAAGTAGCGCATCTTTCATCTTCAATGTTGATCTTTTTTATACTACTTGGCTGCTTCATGACTATTGCTTTTGACAAATTTTAATTAATATGAGAATTAATTCTCCATCTTAGTTGTCGCTGATATTGAGTAGAGAATCATTATTCAATCTTGATTGTCGCTTAAATTGAGTTTATAGTTTATTTTCTGCAAGCAACTCTTAAAGTAACCCCAGGGATTTTCCTTCAATCAAGATTATAGTGATTTTTCTTGATCAAGTGTAGAGATACGTCTGTATGTTTTATTTCTTTGTGAGAATTGTGTGTATTTCTTTCCTTGTCTCTGACTTCTTTCCATATTTAGATGAGTAAGATTCTTGAATTTGAATGAAGCTTCCTTGTGGTATGTGTTTTTATCTTTAGCATTTCTAGTGGTACGCCTGGATCTTTTGTACTGTTGATGATCTTCTTTCCTTATTTAGGATGCTGCCTTATTTGGTATGTTGAGATCAATTTTTCTTAATTGAAAAATGTCTTTCTTTTTTGTTTTTCTGCACAGAAGGCATACAATTAGTGTCATCATTAAAACTTATAAATATAAATAAGACTAACAATTGGTATGGGGCCGCATGAGTAAAAAGAATTAATGAGCTATTGATTTATCCGATATAAAAATTAAACAATCCATTCTCAAATCGATAACCTATTATTTATAAAATTATAAACCATTATTTCAGTATTCCAATATCAATAATCCAGTAATACTTATTCAACTTAGATTATTGATTATGATTCAATTTTGAACACCCCTAGGTTGGGGTTAATACTAAAACCCTCGGTGGACCTGTAACTTTTTTTTCTGGAAAACAGGATTAGAAACCGAGGAATAATTGAAAAAGAATAGCAAAGTAAATAAAATAAAATTGAACAACTTGTTTCTTAGGACAATGAATTAAGGGTGATAGAAAAGTTTTAAAATAAAATATGCTGACTCAAGTCTTAATTATTGAGTGGGAGTGACAAAAATTAAATGAAGAATTAAGAAGTTTTGACTCACGCATGAGAGTTGCACTCAAGTTTTTTATTTTACACTTTGGACCATTAATAAAATCCTAATAACTAAAAATTTAGGGAAAAGGGGGGAAAATGCTCCTATTTTCTCTCTCTTCAGTTTTGGGTTCTTTTTTCTGTTGTTGTTGTTCATTGTTGCTAATGCTTTTCTTCTTCATCATCATCATCTTCTTCTTCTTCTTCGTCATCATCATCATCATCTTTTTCTTCTTCTTGTTCATCATCATCTTCTTTTTCCACTATTTATCATGCCAATGTTGTTGTTATTGTTCCCTCTACTGCTGCTACCGGACCAAATTTTGTTTGTATATCATTGGACATTACTTCATAGGTGATTTTGGTAAGTAAAATAATGATTTTTAGTTCAATTCTCATCTGGGTATATCTGTTATTTTTTCAATAATTTTCAGTAGTGTATCCAACAACTGTTATATTTATTTACAATAGCTATTGGATAGTTTCCACTACTGTTAAAGTAGTTCCAACAGGTAAGTCATCTATTGCAACAGATGACTCATCTGTTGCAATAGATGACCTAGTTGTTGCAGCAGATGACCTACCTATTGGATTCATGTTACAGCAGTTGAATCCAACAACTAAGTCATATGTTGCAACAGATGAGTCATCTGCTACACAGATGACCTACCTGTTGGATTAAGCTACTGGTTCGGAACATGAATCCAATAGGTAAGTTATCTGTTGCAATAGATGAGTCATCTGTTGCAATAGATGAGTCATCTATTACAACACATTACTATTATATTACAGCAGATAACTTACCTGTTGGATTCATATTCAAAATCAGTAGTTGAATCCAATATGTAAGTCATCTGCAGTAATAGATATGACCTACCTATTGGATTCATATTACATTAGCTGGAAAAGCTGGTTCAGAACTAGAAGCTTAATCCAACATATAAGTCATCTGCTGTAATAGATGAGTTATATGTTGCAACAAATGACTCATATGTTGCAACAGATGACTTACCTATTGGATTCATCTTACAGCAGGTGACAGCACTGAAATAGAACCAGAAGTTGAATACAATAGATAAGTCATCTATTGCAACAGAATAGTAATCTATTACAATAGATGACTCATTTATTGCAACAGATGAGTTACTTGTTGCGACAATGATAGTCCATATAATTTTTTTGTTGTATATAGCCACTCAACTTTACTATACTATCATTATTAATTTTTTTTAACAAATTTCTTTAGGTACCATTAATGGAGGAATCAATAACAATAGGACTTAATTGTCATGGTGAATGGATCGAGAAGAACAACCATTTTATTTGACGTTGGAAGGATGGTGACATATTAGAGACGATAGCGATGATAGTCCAAATAGATGTTTTGTATGATAATTTTGTGAACTTAATCATCAACTATTGTGGGCTAAATTACCAACCAAAAGATCTTGTCATCACTTACATGCACAACTCTTTTGAAAATAAGAGGGTCCTACCTTTTAAGATACGCAATCAGGTTCATTTGTGTGCTTATCTGATGGATGCATCTAGGCATATTTTAAGGGTGTACGTGGTTGAAAAATCAATAGAGAATCAGAATGTAGAACAAGACCAACAAGATATGTTAAATGATGAATTGGATGGTACGGACATGAATATTCCAGATGATGAGAGTGGGAATGAATTGAGGAGTACCAAACACCTACACTATTGTTGCGAGCAATACACTAGGAAGATATCAATCAACACAGTCGAGCAATCTTCAAGATGATGAAACAAGTTTTTGCAAGGGATGACATTCAAGAACAAGGAAGAACTAGTCACTTCATTACATATTGCTTGCTTGAAAAAGATTTTAGACTCAAGAAGGTGATTAATTCACGTAGTGTGTATTGTTTTAGATGTGCTCACCCAGAGTGCAAGTGGTGGTTGAGAGCTGTAAAATTCATAAGTTCTGACAGATTCTGCATTAGAACTTATGAAAAGTATCACACATCTAGTTCAGACCATATTACGAGCCATAATTTGCATGCCACGGCAAAGTTCATCGGTAAATACTTCAAAAATAGCTTTCCCAATGGTAAAGGCCCATCTATAAGAGATATGACCAGTCAACTCCATACAAAATTGGGTTATAAGGTGAGTTATTGGAAGATTTATAAGGGAATAGAGATTATAAAGTCTTTGGTTAGGGGAACACATGAGCACATGTATGCAGTGCTTGATGTGTACCGTTATATGCTTGAGTCCACAAATTCAAGAAGTAAGATGGCATTGCAGGTTGATGAAAATGGAAATTTAAGTACTTTTTTAGCCTATGCCGCTTGGATTCATGGTTTTCAACAAATGATAAAAGTCATAGCCGTCGATGGGACATTCTTGAAGAGTAAGTATGGAGGAGTTTTACTATTAGTTGTGGCACAAGATGCGGAGAATCATATCTTTTTGGTGGCTTTTTGTGTAGTGGACAAGGAATGTGATGTCTCATACCAATATTTTTTTTGAACAAATGAGAAGCTATGTAGATAATATCAGTGAGTTGTGCATAACTTTTGATAGGCATCCAAGTATTGGAAAGATAGTTTCAATTGTCTACCCTTCAGCTTATTATGATTGTTGCATGAGGCACTTTGGGGAAAACATTTAAAACAACTTTCATAATTCAAATGTCGTATCTTATTTTTATAAAGCAACGAAAACGTACAATATAGGTGAGTTCTATGAGTATTTCAATCAAACAAGGGATATGGTATCCAAGGCAGCCAAACATCTCAAACGTGTCAGATTTTACAAATGGAGCAGCGCATTCTGCCCGAGAAATAGGTACGATATTATAAATTGAGTGTCTTGCTTGTTTGAGTTTATTATAATTTTATGTCTTACTAAGTGATTTTTTTGTATAGGTATAATATTATGACGTCAAACATTGATGAATCGGTGAATGCAATGTTTGAGGTTGAAAGAAAATTTTTCATTGTCGCTCTATTTGATGAAATAAACGTAAGGTTTGCAAAAAATATTTACGAGAGGCATATGAAGTTGATCAACTCACCAAACAGACTTGTTCCTACAATGGAAAAATAAATATCAAAGTACATCAACTTGGGAAACAAGTTATTGGCTCATCAAATATCAAACTATAAGTTCATTATCACTTGTCATGGTGATATTGCCACGGACGATCTTCAAAGGAGAACTTGTACATGTAGAGTTTTTGACTTGGATAAAATACCTTATCCACATGCTATGGAGGCGCGTTGAGCCTAATATGGTGCACAATTTGTAAACTAGATTTATGATTACTCATCTCCATATTATTCGATGAAAAATACATAATTACATATTGTGAGGAAATTAATCCGGTGCCTCTTGAATATTCATTGATTGCTCTTTTGGAGATTTTAGAGAGAGAAATACCTCCTCCATATGTTAACCCAACCAAACTGGGAAGAAGGGCTATAAAGAGGAGGCATTGAGTCGAGGAATTATTTCCAATGAGAAAAAATAAATGCTCCATATTTAAGATGGTTGGCCACAAAAGAACTACATGCCCAGATCAAAATGCTCTATAATTATTGTAATAGTAATTAGTCTTGTTCTTGGTTTTGTTATGAACTTGATAATTTGTAACGACCTATTCTATCATTATAGGTGAGCTATTCATGTGAAGAAATGGGTTAGAAAACTTTCGGGTTTGGGATTGGGAAGTTTTGGGCTAGGCTAGTCTCGGACAAATTCTGAGCGAGGTAAGGTCTAGGGCAATCCGAGAAAGGATTGGGTGAAATTTCTAAGGTTTAGCTAGATTTCCTATTAGCTAAGATGTTAAGGAATCCGTAGGACTTTTCAAAAGCAGATCCAAGTGAGTAAAACTCTCAATATCAAACTTAACGTGAAAAGGTTGGTTTAAAACATCAAGGTTTGAAGGTGTGCTATAAAATGGGCAAAACTGGGAGGATTTCTGAGATTCTATCTTGTGTTAGCTGATGTAGTAGGTGACACACTGTTATGATAATGGCCGCTATTGTAGAGAAATTCCCGCTATAGTAGAAGTCAAGGCGGTCAACCCCGCTATAGCAGGTGGCTTCTACTACGGCGGGGCCGCTATAGCGGGGTAAGTCACATTAAATGCAGAAACTTCCCCAAAAATATTTAAAATTATTCAAGAACATTTTGGGGAAGTGCAGAGGCAAAAAAAGGCAAATCCTATTGATTTTCTACCGGAAATCTTTGTAAAGGTAAGCAATTTGTTTCCCTAATTTAGTACTTCGATTCCTACACCTTAGAATTGCTAGTTACAGGTAGTGGGGAGAGTTTGGCTTAACCTAAGGGGAAAATCTGGTTTAACAAAGATTGAAGAAGTATAAAACCTTGGGTTTTGTGTATGAACTATTTATTCTATGATTTTAATACTATAATTTTCTAATGTGACCATAAAAATGGTAGTTTTAGGCGAATGATTGGTGAGAAGGCCGTAGATTGGGTGGGATGATCATGGATTTTGCCTGGGGATTGGGATTAAGGTATAATTTGGGGGTAATTAGGCCATATTTGGTTGATTTTGTGTTTATGTGTTTGTTTTATATGAAGAACAAGCTAAATCTTCATAAAAAGAAAAGGCTCAGGTTCAGTAGAGCTTTCGAGTGTAATTCGAGGTAGGTAATAGTTGATTGTTTCCCATTTATGATATATGTGCATCTTAACTATTATATTAGTGTTGCCTGTACAACTTGTGTGTTAGAGAATAAGACAATGACTATTACTGATATCTTGTTGTGAATCTTAGGAAATGAACTTGTCTTTAATACTTGTTGGGCTTACAAGTATGGTACGTGTTCATTGTGATTGATTCTTGTGTGGTCCATGACATTCAGTTGACTCGGGCACCATACCTAGTACAATTCATTAGTTGGCTCGGGTACCACACCTAGTACGAGATATCTATCAGTTGGTTCAGGTACCATGCCTGGAATAGATTCTATCATGGTTGGCTCGAGTACCACGCCTGGTATATGTTTGAATGTGTTTCTATGTATTGTTTCCATGAGTGAATCAAGTTATTTCTTGTGATGTAATTATTACTGTGTTGGTTCCATGAGAGGTCGGGTGGTTGTGTTTAAATATTGGGTTGATTCTTGTGTAGACTGTATTGCATGTTGAATACTGTAGATGATGTCTTAGGAATCCTTGGGTGGTTTGGGTTACTTCAATGGCGTATGGCATCACAGATGTTGTTTTTGTTGTGGTTTGGATATGTTTCATGTATTTGGTAAGTCAAGTTGATGACTGAGGGTCTGGGTTATATTTGCTGACTAGTTTATACACATTTTATCCTACTTTACTATGTTTTAGATAAGTGTTCATATTTTGTATATTGGAGATGGTCGATGATCCTACCAGTACACTATTATTTTTGTGTATTAATACTGTACTTGCTCTTATTTTGTTGAGTATAGGGCATATTATGGCGACGGTTGCGCGACCTCAGCTGTGACACGAGTGTTATTTGAATCAAGGGTGAGCTACTTCTTCTGGGCTACCATAGATTCGTCTATCCTTTCTAGTCCATTGTCCAAACTCAGATTTCTTTTGTTTTAGGGTTGCATCCCTGTATTCTAGACTTGTTAGATATTTTGTTATACGACTTTCAGTTTCTAGGGCTTATTTCTATAGGTATTCTTGTTTTTTACGTTTTAGATGTGAATCTTAGTTTATCTAATGCAAATTAGTTTTAGCTTCTTAGATTTTGATAAGTATTGACTTGGTTACTTGGTGCGCTCACCGGGGGTTTAGGGTGGGTTTTACTCGCAGTGGTTAGGTCATGAAAAAGATGGTATTAGAGCCCTAGGTTCATTGATCTCATCATACCAAAATGGATCTAGTAGGGTCTTGCAAAATGGTACAGAGACGTCTGTACTTTTTTGCGAGAGGCTACGGGACTTTAGGAAACTATCTCTTTGTTCTTACTTTGTGCTATACCTTGATTCCAATTGGTATATGGTGATCCAAATTGGTATCTAATTTCCTTCACTCTTTTATCCCCATATGGTAAACACCAGACATAATGAAGCAAGGGTAGCAGCTCCAGTTGCGGGACCAGCAGTTCATGGGCAAAAAAAGGGTAGGGGCAGAGGGAGAGTGACACCTGCTAGGGGTGGAGCTCAGACAGCTAATGAGTAGAGGGAGGCGACCCCTCCTCTACCCCAGGATAATGTTGAGGATGTGGAGGAGCTACATGAGGATGAAACGGAACTAGAGGTGGCAACATCGGTTGGAGGTGCAGGCCTACCTCCTTTGTCTTTTGAGGTTGTTCAGCAGGTGCTAGCATTTTTTAGAGGGATGGCAGGTACTTGAGCCACACCCACTATGTCAGCAGATCAGGTTCTGAGTACGCATCCTGCTGTTGCCATAGATCCTAAGATGGATGAAGCATTGAGTACTAATGCATTCTTCTGTCCGAAACTAGGCTCTATCATGACCGAGATCGAGCACGAGCTGTTGACCAAGTTCCTGAAGTTGAAGCCTCTATTATTTCACAGTACCGAGAATAAAGATGCCTTCGAGTTTATTCTTGATTGCTATGAAATATTGCATAAGTTGGGTATTGTATAGCAGCATAGGGTGGAGTTTGTTACTTTTCAGCTACAGTGTGAGACAATTAGTGGTGGAGGGCTCATTAGAGTGTAGATCTTCATCTTTGCCTCTAATGACTTGGGATCAGTTTCATGCCTTATTTTTGGCAAAATATGTGCCTCGCACTCTGACGGATCATAAAAAGGATGAGTTTCTGGTCCTTGAGCAGGGTAATATGTTTCTTTTAGCTTATGAGGCTACGTTTCATGCCTTGTCTTGTTATGCTACAAAACTCTCGGGCACTGAAGAAGAGAGGTGTAATGACCCTTCAAGTTATTCCCACATTTATGCTTTCCTTATACTGTTAGAGGTTTCCTGTAGTGGCCCAATTCATTTATAGCTTGTTTGGACTGGTGGTTCGGTGCCCTGGCCGTTCGTGTGGTCTTTATGGTCATTTCCCTATTTTAGAGCCTAAACTTAGAATATCATTGACTTTGGTAAACATTCTTGGTAAACATTCTCAGAATTGAATTCCGACAGTTTCGTTAGCTCTGGAGCATAGATTTTGGTCTAGTTAGACCCTTGGCTTGGGTCTGGGAGCTTTTGGTTTGGTTTTGTGTTGGTTTTTATGTTTTCTAGCTAGTTGAACTTGAAAGTTTGACTTTGGTCAATATTTGGAGAAGACAGTCTTGGATGGAAATTCCATCAGTGTTGTTAGTTCCAAAATGTCGACTTTGGGCTGGAGGGACCTTTGGTTCGGGTCCCGAGGCTTCTGGACTAATTTTTAGGTATTGAATTCCATTTTGGCTTAAGATTGGTTTTTGGGCATTGGGCCCACTTTTCATTAAATCGACCTCCGTTGGGAGTTCCATCAGTTCCATTGAGTCCAAAATGTTGTTTCTGGTACGTTAGCATAGTTTGTTTGCATGCGTGGGGTCCCGAATGAGCCCTGTGGGCCTATCTAGAGACTTTTTCCCCTTTGTTTTTTGCTGGTTGTTGTTGCAGGTGTTGGCCTATGGCCTTAATCGCGACCGCAAAGGAAGCCATTATGATCGCATTGGTCTGCCTCATTGGTCATCGCGACCGCGAGGGTCCCTTCACGCGATTGCAATGAAGGGCAAGTGCAGCAGCTTCCTTTGCTCTACACGATCGCAAGATCCTTTCTCATGACCGCGATGAAGCCTTTTCCCGCCTGTTCTTCGTGTCTGCATGTCTAGTCTTTGCGTTCGCGATGGTCTAGCCCGCATGGTCCTCACGATTGCATGGGGTCCCTTTGCAATCGCGAAGAAGGATCCCTGGGCAGTATGTAAGTTTCCACCTTCGTTTTTAACACTTCAAATCCACCAAACCTTTATTGTTACCAGTCCAAGCTCCCCAAAACATCATATTACTTCAATTCTTGGTGCTAGGGTGTGATTTTCTTGGCCTTGATCGTTCTGCCATCATAATTGTAAGTTTTATCCATTTAATTTTAAAAATTCTTCTCTTGAATTTCCTTAAGTTGTTCTCTTAGATGGTAGGTTGTTTGGAACCTTTCCGTTGGTCAAATTCTTCTAATATTCAGAGAATGCACTCACGAAAGTGTGGTGATCGTTGTTCGCTCTTTCATTTTCAACTTTGGGTTACGGGGCCCACAAGCCCGTCGGTGACCCAAATTTTGACCCAGCTATAATTGTAGTAATATGGGTATCCATAGCTTTGTTTTGATGTGTAGTTATGTTTATTATAGTTTGATTTAATTCGGAGCTTCTCAAAGATGTTCGGGCTTGGACATTGTCGTTCTAGCAGCTTGTCTTTGGATGACAGGTAGGTTACAGTTTAAATCTTATAGACTTTGCTTATACAGGCTATAATTGTACTAATTAGCATCCTTGGGTTGGGTTTATTAGCTTGGTACCCCATACCTTGTCTGCTTCTTCATGTCCGGCTTATTTTTTACTTTGATGATTGTAGTGTTCATTGTAGTTGATAGTATCACCATTGCGGTCCTGTGTGGCCTTGTATTTGAATCTGGACCATAGATGGTGGGTTATTTGGGGATGTTCGTGAGTCTCGGACATCGACATTTGACTATTGAGCTGGTTATCTGTGTTGTAGAGCGATTGGAGCCTGTGTAGGGCCGATAGGTTGATTGTGAGTTGTTGGGCTACTGTTTGTGATTGAGCATGGAATTATTATGCATATAAAGAGATTTCTTCATGTTTTACTATGGTTTTGGCTTTGAGCCTACTATTGATGGTTTTTTAAACCTTGTATGGCACCGATGGCCCATTTTTGGTAATAATGGTTATAAAAGGGTTTGGAATTGTTTTCATGGATCTACTTGGGGTAAAAGAGTTAAAAGGCTGATTTATCACTGGTTTTTGTACTGTTACTAGACTCGGTGGAGCCGGAGTGCTAGACATGTTTTCCTGTTGGTTTTGAAATGATACTAGACTTGGTCGGACCGAGCAAAAGATTTGTTTTACTATTGTTTTAGACTCGGTTATGTCCAAGCACCCTTATTGGTGTTTTTGAGACTTGATTCACTGATTTAGACCTGGGTATCACCCCGGGTATGCATTTTTGAGTTTTAGTTACTTATTTGGATCCGGATACACTTCGAAGGGTTATGTTGAGATTCTGAGATTTCATATATGGTCGAGGACCTCCATGGACCTTGCCGATCTAGACCAGGGGTTGTGGGTCGAGTGTGCAAGAGGAAGGGTACATGGTTTAGTTGAGGTATATAGGTCATGTCCTTTCATGAATCCTACCTGCTGGGCCTATAAGCGCCGGAGGAGGTACATACAGGCTTATTTTTCCATATGGCTTTCACTTTTGCATCATATTATTTATTTGTGTTCCATTCCACCCTTGTTTTCTATTTGCTGAGTGTACGCTCTGATAGTATGGGATGCCAGATAGTTTGTTTTCCCTTGTATGCGTTCCTCGGGTGTATGGGAGCCTGTTGGGACTATAAGTATATTTGTTCTTACTATATCCTATTGTAGTACTATTTCATGCTATAAATCTAGTAAATTTTTATGCGATCATCCTTACCTTGTGTGGTTCACTGCTAGCCTGTTTATGTTCAGTTACCTTCCTTCCTTCTTCCCTTTTCTTGAGGTTACTGGTGTACCATCTGTTTCTCTAAACTCTTATATATTATTGTTGCAAGGAGCCCAGGTGCGTTATTCTTTCTTTCTCCTGTGTTCGGTGGTATATATGTCTAGTAGCTAGCCGAGCATGATTGTTTTCTCCTTGTATTCCTTCTATGCTAGCTTCCGTGTACCTATTCATTATTTTTGTGACTACTTATTTCTTTTCTGTTATATTACTGCTCTTATATCTTATATGCGCTCAGTCGGCCTATGATGCCTACTGGGTACCCGTTGATTAGCAATTGGTGCTCATACTACACTCTTCATCTTCTGGAGTAGATCCTAGTGTAGGACATTGCTGCTAATTCATGGTGACTCATGCGGGCTGACTTTTGGCTTGTCCGAGACTGAGGGTGAGCTCTTAGCGATCGTAGCTTAGCTTTTAGTTCATCTTTTGTATTATGTACTATTTTACTATTCGGAGACATATTTATATATACTTTTGGATCCTTTGTACTTTGTTGATGTAGTCCCGGCTCTTATACTATAATACCAGGTTTTGGGTTTGGTTTAGCTTGCGCTTATGTATTCCTGTTTCTTAATTCTTTACCTTGTTCCCTTGCTTCTATTTATTTATATTGTTCTTTCGCTTGGTTGTTAGATAGTAGCCCATTACTAACTATTCTGGGCTACGGGGATTGATTCATCTACCAGGGGGTTGTAGGTTCCATCTTGACATAGAAATAGAGTCGTAACAGCTTGGTATCAGAGCCTAGGTTCACCGGTGTCATCAGTATAGGAGCCAATGTCTAGTAGAGTCTTGAAGATTGGGGTCGAGACGTCCGTAATCAGTCTTCGAGAGGCTACAGTGGCATCTTAGGAAATATGACTCTCTTCTTGCTTCTATATCGTGTATCTTATCCTTGATGGTTCTTTGAAATCTCACGTATTCCAGTTCATTCTCCCGTAGATAGTTCATACAAGATTGTCGATATTAGGCTCGGGTGAGCCTTCGACTCCAGCACCCCTGACTCTAGCTAGGGGCCGAGGAGGTTGCAGAGGTAGAGCTAGGGGATGTGCCAGAGTACCAGCACTAGTTAGACCTCCTAGGGTTGAGGATGAACCCGAGTATGATCCTGAGATTGTTCCAGAGTAGTAAACTATGGACCAAGGGACAACCCAAGTACCACCAGTGCCAGCACCAGCTTCAGCCCCAGCTCCTTCATCAGATATTCAGGGTTTACTTCTATAAATGTTGGGTATGATCGAGGGTCAGCCTATTGAGGTAGCATAGACATCAACTCAGAGGGCAGCCCTGGGTGTTTAGAGTTCAAAAGTGCAGCCTGCTACTGCGGCTCCCCATGCTGAGGTCCTTTTGGTACCATCTGTTGCACAACCTCTTGCTCTTCACCCAGTAATGACAGAGACAGAGCAGAAGGCATTAGGTAGAATTGGACATAAGCTTTTATTTTTATCACAAAAGTAGACAAGTGAAGACCAAAAGAGATAGGCTTATGACTAAAAACTACACGAAATGAAGCCCAATCGATTTGAATCGGTCAGTCAAACAAACAAAGACTATAGTTCGCGATTAAGTCATTCACTTCTATAGCAGTTCGAAATTCCATTTTATCTGTAAAGTTGTTCAATTGATCCATCAAGGATAAGAGGGAGCAGGGGTATAAGTAGGGGCTTCTTGAATGGGATTTTCAGGATGTCCTAGAAATAAGGCCTCCAACTCTATGTTATAGCCTTCATGCCCTCGATCTGATAGCCCTGAGATTGGCACCGCCGAGGTGTTGTGGTACACCTGGTTAGGATCCGCATGATTTTATCACTACTTGTGAGAAGATGCCACACCATTTGGGTTTACTGGAGACTCACGGAGTTTGGTATACTACTTATCAGCTAGAGGGCCCAGCTAAGTTATGGTGGAGGGCCCAGGTTGCTTACAGACCATTTTCATCTCCTCTATTACCTTGGTCAGATTTCTATAAGGCCTTTATGGTAAGGTTCTTGCCACAAAGAGATAGAGAGCGTCGTAGAGAGCAGTTCACTAGACTTATACAGGGATCTATGACCATTTCTGAGTACGAGACTCGCTTCCACTAGCTTTCTCTATTTGGGGCTATGATCATGACTATCGAGCCTGAAAAAGTCCATAGGTTTGTTTAGGAATTGCAAACAGAGCTTAGACAGCCAGATGAGATATTAGTTGCCAGTGGTCGATCTTTTCAGGCTATTGCAGACTATGTCCGTACCGTTGAAGATTTACATCGCCATAATCAGGGGGCCTGAGATAAGAGGCCTTGCCACCAGGGCAGCTACAATGGTTCTCATCATAATGATAGAGGTTCATTCCAGTGGGGCCAAGGTTATTAGCCACAATAGCACCAGGGTTAGTCTAGTCGATCGATTCAGGCTTTTGGTAGTTCTTAGTTTGAGCATGGTCAGAGTAGCCAACAGGGTTACCGTGGTCATATTTCGAAGGGTGCATCTTCTGGGGCATCATCCCATGGTGGCCACACTGATATAGCTAATTCATCCCGGCAGGGTGTGCCATCAGGGCCCTGTTATAAGTGGAGAGTCTTCGGGCACTATGCTAGAGATTGCCCTCAGCAGTGTACAATTTAGTCGGCCTAGCCTATCTGTGCAGTTCATCCACCAGCTGGGGGTTCAGGATAGAAGTGGTGCCTAGCGTGACAGGTCAGGTAGTAGGGATGGTGGTCGGTCAGGTGGAGGTCGTTATTAGTTTTATGCAGTCCCTGGGAGACCGGAGGTAGAGGCCTCGAATGCCATGATCACAAGTACGATTTGTGTATGCCGCCAGTTGGCTTTGTCTTTATTTGATCCTGGATCTACTTGTTCATATGTTTATGCCTACTTATGCCTTGTTTGGGGTTCGCTAGTAAGCCACTATCTGTACCTGCATCTGTTTTGACCCTAGTAGGGGATTATTTAGTAGTGGATCGGATTGTGAGATCCTGTACGATTTTTGTTGGTGATATTGAGACTTGGGTTGATTTGATGATTCTTGATATGTTAGATTTTGATGTGATTCTGGGCATGGACTGGTTATCCCCTCACTGTGCAGTTTTGGATTGTTATACCAAGACTATTACCATAGTCGTTCTCGGCATATCTCTAGTTATGTGGCAGGGTTCTGTCAACCATGTGTCATCTGCGATTATCTCTTGTCTTTGAGATAGGAAGTTGATTTCTCGTGGGTGATTGGCTTATCTAGCATATGTCTGAGATGCTAGTGCCGACCCTTCTTCCACTGAGTTGATTCATGTGGTTAGAGATCTCCTATATGTGTTTCCTACCAACCTACCTGGCCTTCCACCAGAGAGAGATATTGACTTTGTTATCGTGTTAGAGCCGGGCACCAGGCCCATTTCTATTTTTCCTTACCATATCGCTCCAGCTGAGTTGGGAGAGCTTAAGGAGCAGTTTCAGGATTTGTTAGCTAAGGGTTTCATTAGGTTGAGTGTGTCGCCTTAGGGTGCTCCTATTCTATTTGTGAAGAAGAATGATGGGTTGATGAAGATGTGTATTGATTATCGGTAACTGAATAAGCTGACCGTGAAGAATAGGTGTATCTGATGTCGCGCATATATGACTTGTTTGATCAGCTTCAGGGTTCAACCATGTTTTCAAAGATAGATTTTTAAGGCCCGGCTACCATCAGTTGAGGATTAGGGTAGAGGACATCCCTAAGACAGCATTCAGGACACGTTATGGCCACTATGAGTTCCTGGTGATGTCTTTTGGGTTGACTAATGCCCCCGCAGCTTTCATGGACTTGATGCACATGGTGCTTAGCCCATACTTGGACTCATTTGTTATAGTTTTTATAGATGATATATTGATATACTTGAGGAGTAGAAATGAGCATGAGCAGCACTTGAGGGTTATACTCCAGACTTTGAAAGATCATCGGCTTTATGCCAAGTTCTCAAAGTTTAAGTTTTGGATTGAGTTAGTTGCATTCCTAGGGCACGTGGTGTCTAATGATGGCATTAGATTAGACCCAGGGAAGATTTTAGCGGTTCGTGATTGGCTGAGACCTACTACTCTTACTGAGGTTCATAGCTTTGTTGGATTAGCAGGGTACTATAGGAGGTTCATCGAGGGGTTTTCTTCCATAGCAGCACCTTTGACTATGCTAACTAGGAAGGATGTCCCATTTCAGTGGTCGTATCAGTGCGAGGATATCTTTCAACGGCTTAAGGACTTGTTGACTTCAGCTCTAGTGTTGACTTTGCCAGTAGAGGGTCAAGGTTTCTCGATATATTATGATGCTTCTGGGGTTGGTCTTGGTTGTGTGTTGATGCGGCAGGGTTGTGTAATAGCTTATGCATCGAGACAGTTGAAGGTTCACAAGAATAACTACCCCACTCATGACTTGGAGTTGGCGGCATTAGTCTTCACACTCAAGATTTGGAGGCTTTACCTATATGGAGTTCACTATGAGATCTTTACCGATCACCATGTTTTCAAAGATAGATTTTTAAGGCCCGGCTACCATCAGTTGAGGATTAGGGTAGAGGACATCCCTAAGACAGCATTCAGGACACGTTATGGCCACTATGAGTTCCTGGTGATGTCTTTTGGGTTGACTAATGCCCCCGCAGCTTTCATGGACTTGATGCACATGGTGCTTAGCCCATACTTGGACTCATTTGTTATAGTTTTTATAGATGATATATTGATATACTTGAGGAGTAGAAATGAGCATGAGCAGCACTTGAGGGTTATACTCCAGACTTTGAAAGATCATCGGCTTTATGCCAAGTTCTCAAAGTTTAAGTTTTGGATTGAGTTAGTTGCATTCCTAGGGCACGTGGTGTCTAATGATGGCATTAGATTAGACCCAGGGAAGATTTTAGCGGTTCGTGATTGGCTGAGACCTACTACTCTTACTGAGGTTCATAGCTTTGTTGGATTAGCAGGGTACTATAGGAGGTTCATCGAGGGGTTTTCTTCCATAGCAGCACCTTTGACTATGCTAACTAGGAAGGATGTCCCATTTCAGTGGTCGTATCAGTGCGAGGATATCTTTCAACGGCTTAAGGACTTGTTGACTTCAGCTCTAGTGTTGACTTTGCCAGTAGAGGGTCAAGGTTTCTCGATATATTATGATGCTTCTGGGGTTGGTCTTGGTTGTGTGTTGATGCGGCAGGGTTGTGTAATAGCTTATGCATCGAGACAGTTGAAGGTTCACAAGAATAACTACCCCACTCATGACTTGGAGTTGGCGGCATTAGTCTTCACACTCAAGATTTGGAGGCTTTACCTATATGGAGTTCACTATGAGATCTTTACCGATCACCATGTTTTCAAAGATAGATTTTTAAGGCCCGGCTACCATCAGTTGAGGATTAGGGTAGAGGACATCCCTAAGACAGCATTCAGGACACGTTATGGCCACTATGAGTTCCTGGTGATGTCTTTTGGGTTGACTAATGCCCCCGCAGCTTTCATGGACTTGATGCACATGGTGCTTAGCCCATACTTGGACTCATTTGTTATAGTTTTTATAGATGATATATTGATATACTTGAGGAGTAGAAATGAGCATGAGCAGCACTTGAGGGTTATACTCCAGACTTTGAAAGATCATCGGCTTTATGCCAAGTTCTCAAAGTTTAAGTTTTGGATTGAGTTAGTTGCATTCCTAGGGCACGTGGTGTCTAATGATGGCATTAGATTAGACCCAGGGAAGATTTTAGCGGTTCGTGATTGGCTGAGACCTACTACTCTTACTGAGGTTCATAGCTTTGTTGGATTAGCAGGGTACTATAGGAGGTTCATCGAGGGGTTTTCTTCCATAGCAGCACCTTTGACTATGCTAACTAGGAAGGATGTCCCATTTCAGTGGTCGTATCAGTGCGAGGATATCTTTCAACGGCTTAAGGACTTGTTGACTTCAGCTCTAGTGTTGACTTTGCCAGTAGAGGGTCAAGGTTTCTCGATATATTATGATGCTTCTGGGGTTGGTCTTGGTTGTGTGTTGATGCGGCAGGGTTGTGTAATAGCTTATGCATCGAGACAGTTGAAGGTTCACAAGAATAACTACCCCACTCATGACTTGGAGTTGGCGGCATTAGTCTTCACACTCAAGATTTGGAGGCTTTACCTATATGGAGTTCACTATGAGATCTTTACCGATCACCATAGTCTTCAGTAAATCACGAGTCAGCAAGAGCTAAACTCTAGGCAGAGGAGATGGATTGAGTTACTGAAAGACTATGACTTCACTAATTTGTATCATCTGGGCAAGGTAAACGAGGTAGCGGATGCCTTGAGTTGGAAGACAGTGAGTTTGGGCAGCCTAGCTTCACTTTCAATTTCAGAGCGGTCGATGGCGTTGAACATCTAGTCCTTGGCAAACCATTTAGTTAGGCTTGACTTATCAGATCCTAGCATAGTTCTCCCCAGTATTGAGGTTCATTCTACCTTTGTTAATCAGATTCAGAGCCGTCAGTTTGAGGATCAGCAGTTGTGTGACCTTCATGATCAGGTGGTTCGGGGTGAGGCTAGCCAGGCTACTCTAGATTCAGATGGTATTTTGATATTTGATAGTCGCCTTTGTGTTCTTAGAGTTGATGATTTGATTCAGTTGATCCTTCGGGAGGCGCATTGTTCTAGATATTCCATCCATCTTGGCGCAGCCAAGATTTATAGAGATTTGAGACAGCTTTATTGGTGCAGCGGTATGAAGCGGGATGTAGCAGAGTTTGTATCTTAGTGCTTGAACTGTCAGCAGGTTAAGTTCGAGCATATGAGACATGGTGGTTTGATGCAGCAATTTTCCATTCCTGAGTGGATGTGGGAAGGGATTACTGTAGTGATCAATTGACTAATTTGATGTGAATTACTTTACTAAATCACAATTAGTAATAAACAAAGTTATTAACTATAATTAGCTTTCAATTAACAAGTTCAATTACAATTTCAATAAATTACATAATAATTATATAATCAACTAAGTGTATAACCTATTTCAACAGATTATAACATGCTGCAACAGATGTCTATATTTGTTTGATTATTTTCAACAGATAACCCATATGTTGCAACAGGTTAGTAATTTGTTGCAAAATATATGTGTATATTAGTTTGATGATTTCCAACAGATGAATATTCTTTTGCAACAGATGAATTATCTGTTACAACAGATGTGTATATCTGTTTGATTATTTTCAACAGACGAATCATCTATTGCAAAAGGTTAGTTATTTGTTGCAACAGCTGTAGAGTCTATTGGAACTAATCAAAAATATCAGACATCTACTGCAACAGATGTGTATATATATGCTACAATAGATGTGTATAGCTGGTTTATTATTTTTAACAGATGAGTCATTTATTGCAATAGATGACTAACTTGTTGCAATATATATAGAGTCTGTTGAAAATAATCAAACATATTAGACATTTGCTGCAATAGATGCATATATCTGTTGCAACAAATGTTTATATCTGTTTGATTATTTTCAATAGATGAGTCATCTGTTGCAACAGATAATGCATCTATTGCAATTTATGTAGAGTTTGTTGGAAATGAGCAAACATATTAGATATCTGTTGCTATAGATTTTTATATCTGTTGCAACATATGAGTATATTTGTTTGATCAGTTCCAATTGATTAACATTTGTTGCAACAAATTAAACATCTTCTATAACATTTGAACTTAATAATCCATTTTTAGTAATAATCTAATATTTTTCAAATATAAGGATAAAACTTATGATAAAATAATCTGGACATCTATTAAACATAAAATATTTTCATGACTAATTATATAATATAATTAAATAAAGATACTAAAAATAAAAAAATATTATATTGTCTAGAAATTATTAATTACACAGATAAGTCAAATAAATTACAACCCAAATCAGAGTTCCAAACTCTTAAATTCTACCCCAGGCGTTCAAACCTCTTACATCCTTGAAACTGTATTATCATTCAATAGAGTCTTGGAAGTTGTCATACAAGTGTCGGTTATCAAAAGGTCAATAAATACAAGCAAGTATGACCCACACGCAGCACCAGTCTCATTCTTGAGAAATTTTTATTTTTGACCTTCAAAAGCCCATCGTTCATTGAGCAACTTTTCTGGCAAGTGATTCATTATGCCACTTTGCTTCAACAATTTAGAGAACAACTCTAACAAAGTCTCAATGAAAATAAAAAATTCCCAATCTTCAAAAATTGGTATGTTGAAGTCATAAATATTCATGACTCCCTCATTCATATGATCTCAACAGTCACAAAATGCTTTTTTTCCAAATTCATAACTGCTATAATTCTCTTTGCCTCTTTCCAATCCATGACACCCAGATATGGTCTCTTCTCTTTGCAGTAGTCAATCATGTCCTCATCCCATGAAATTCAGCAAGTAATTCCTTAATTTTTCTGTCACCGGGATTTGTGGCTGCTTCGCTGAGTTCCTTTTATCTACTTAAGAAATTACCATAGAAATTGAGGTCCGTGATTCTATCTTGAGATCATAGTATTGATTGAATTTTTGATACCTCTCTCGCATGAGGTAAAATATTTCATCAACATACTGAAATAAAAATACAATTTATATATCTAATGATCTCAGTTAGAGCATCATCTGTTTGATCAATAAATAACCAATCTAGCTTGGGGAGGTCACACTATCTCTAGCTTAGACCCTTAAATGGGAGAATCCGATGATAAGAGTTATCTCTAGCCTCAAATTTGAGTGGAATCCCAAGTTCTCATTAGTAATTTCACATCCAAAATTATGAAATCCTTTCTGAAGCAATCACATAGTCAAGTAATGAAAATTAATGCTTGCAACCACCAATTTAAGGAATAAAACTTGGTGAAATTACTAGACCCATGTCGATTAAGCAATTATAAGCCAGAATAGATAACACCCACACCCATTTGTTAAGAACCCATCATCAATACACCCCTAGACAAGAGAATTTAGCCACTCATAGTAAGAGAGAAAGATATACCAGCTGGGTATTTCAAAATCCCTTCCATTAGAGATTAATGTCAAGTTCTAGATTCAGTTTGAGCACAAAACTGTATCACCTTCATTTGGTAGCACCTATTCTCTTTCAAGCAATAACATAGCCAAGTAAGGAAAATCAATGCTTGCAACCACCAATTTTAGGATTAAAACATGGTGAAACTACTAGATCCATCTCAAATAAGCAATTATAAGCAAGAATTAGCAACACCCACACCCATTTGTCAAGCACCCATTATCAACACATCCCTAAACAAATGAAATTAGCTACTCATGATAAAGGAAAGATATATGCCAAATGGGTAAGTCAAATTCATCTTCATTCAAGTGTAATTTCAAGTTCCAAGCTCAGTTTTTGTACGCAAATGGTTAACCAAGATCTGGAAGAAATGGATTGAAACCCTCTTCTTCTTGGAGAGGAAAATTTATTCTCAAAGATTAAATTACTTGCATATATTCAAAGCTGAAGGATTTTTTTACAATTGTGCCTAAATTGGTTTTTTATACTTTCCCAAAATGTCACTAATTTTTTAGACAAAATTGTCGTTCGGGTGGCGTGCGATGCGATGTGAAGTTTTCACATCATGATGTGCACGTCGCACACCATCTTCAGTTGTACCAGTGACTTCAGCTCCCCGTGCTGAGGTTATTCTAGTTCCATCAGTTGCACAACCTCTTACTCCTCGCCCATCTATGATAGATGGGGAGCAGAAGGATTTGAGCAGATTTCTGAGATTGGCACTGCCGAGGTTTTCTAGTACACCGGATCAGGACCCCCATGATTTTGTCACTACCTGTGAGGAGATGTTGCACCATTTGGGCTTATTGGAGACTCACGGGGTTGGCTACACTATCTATCAGTTGGAGGGCCCAGCGAAGTTATGGTGGAGGGCACAGGTTGCTTGCAGATATTCTATATCACCTCCTTTGACTTGGTCTGAGTTCTATGAGGCCTTTATGGCTAAGTTCTTGCCTCAGAGTGATCGTGAGTGTCACAGGGAGAAGTTTACTTGGCTTATGCAGGGGTCTATGACCGTATCTGAGTATGAGATCCATTTTCATCAGTTATCACCATTTGGAGCTATGATCATTCCTACTGAGCCGGACAGGATTTACAAGTTTGTTTGGGGATTAAGGTTAGAACTTAGAGAGCCAGCTGAGATATTGGTTTCCAGTGGTAGATCATTTCAGGACATTGCAGTTTATACTCGCATGGTAGAGGATATGCTTCGTTATGACTTCGGGGCCATAGATAAGAGGCCTCGATATTAGGGTGGCTACAGTGGTTCCCGTCAGGAGGGTAGAGGTTTGGGCTAGTGGGGCCAAGGTTATCAGCCACAACAGTATCAGGGTCAGTCCAGCCGACCGGTTCAGGCTTCACTTTAGGCTATGGGTGGCACTCCATTTGAGCAGGGTCAGATTAGCCATCAGGGCCAGAGTGGTCAGTCTTTGAGAGGTGCATCTTCCGGGGCATCAGGCCATGGTGGCCATTTGGGTTCTGCCGGTCCATCTCGACACTTCAGGCCATCAGGGCCTTGCTATGAGTGTGGGGTGGTAGGTCACTATATGAGAGATTTCCCCCAGAGGGGTACAGTTCAGCTAGCCGCTCTACTGGTAGAGCCTTTATGAGCAATTCAGCCTCAAGCTAGAGGGGGTGGTGGTCAGGATAGGGGTGGTGCCCCGCATGGCAGAGCATATGGTAGGGATGGCGGTAGGGCAGGTGGAGGTCATCGTCAGTTTTATGCGGTCCCTGGGAGATCAGAGGCAGAGGCCTCGGATGCTATAATTACAAGTATGATTTTTGTGTGCCATCAATCTGCTATAGCGTTAGTTGATCCTGGATCCACTTGTTCATATGTATCTGCCTACTTTCTGCCTTTTTTGGGGTTGGCTAGTGAGCCATTATCTGTTGCTATTTCTGTTTCGACCACAGTAGGAGATTCTTTAGTAATGAATCAGATTGTGAGATCCTTTGTGATATCTGTTGGTGATTTGGAGACTTGGGGTGATTTGATGATACTCGATATGCTAGATTTTGATGTGATATTAGGCATGGACTGGTTCTCCCCTCACCGTGCAGTTTTATATTGTTATGCCAAGACCGTTACCATAGCCGTGCCCGATGTATCCCCGGTTGTGTGGCAGGGTTCGATTAGCCATGTACCATCTGGGATAATCTCTTATCTTCGAGCTAGAAAGTTAATTTCCCGTGGGTGTTTATATTATTTAGCATATGTCTGAGATACTAGTGCTGACCCTTCGTCTCCTAAGTTTGTTTTGGTGGTTAGGGACTCTCTAGATGTGTTCCCTACCGACTTTCCAGGCCTTCCACCTGAGGAGATGTCAATTTTTCCATTGAGTTAGAACTGGCCACCAGGCCCATTTCTATTTCTCCCTATCGTATGGATCCTACTAAGTTGAGAGAGATTAAGGAGCAGCTCCAGGATTTGTTAGCTAAGGGGTTTGTTAGATCGAGCGTGTCTCCTTGGGGTGCTCATGTCCTCTTTGTGAAGAAAAAAGATGGGTCGATGTGGATGTGTATTGACTATTAGTAGTTGAATAAGGTGACAGTGAAGAATAGGTATCTGATACCCAGGATTGATGACTTATTTGATCATCTTCAGGGTTTAGCCATGTTTTCGAAGATTGATTTGAGGTCCAGCTACCATCAGTTGAGGATTAGGGTTGAGGACATCTTTAAGACAGCATTCAGGACAAATTATGGCCACTATGAGTTCCTGGTGATGTCTTTTGGGTTGACTAATGCCCCTGCGACCTTTATGGATTTGATGCATAGGGTGCTTAGCCCGTACCTGGATATGTTTATGATAGTCTTTATTGATGATATTCTGATATACTTGAGGAGTATGGACGAGCATGAGCAGCATTTGAGGACTATACTTAAGACTTTGAGAGATCATCATCTTTATGCCAAGTTCTAAAAGTGTGAGTTTTGGCTTAAGTCAGTTGCATTCCTAGGACACGTGGTGTCTAACAATGGGATTAGAGTTGACCCCGGTAATATTTATGCAGTTGGTGATTGGCCTAGACCTACTACTTCTACCAAGGTTCGCAGCTTTATTGGTTTAGTTGGGTACTACAGACGGTTCGTTAAGGGATTTTCTTCCATAGCAGCACCTTTGACTATGCTGACTAGGAAGGATGTTCCATTTTATTGGTCAGATCAGTGCGAGGATAGCTTTCAGAGGCTTAAGGCCTTATTGACTTCAGCTCCAGTTCTGACTTTGCTGGTTGAGGGTCAGAGTTTCTCTGTGTATTGTGATTCTTTAGGGTTCATTCTTGGTTGCTTGTTGATGCTTCAGGGGTTGGTCTTGGTTGTGTGTTGATGCAACAGGGTTGAGTGATAGCATCTGCATCGAGACAACTTAAGGTTCACGAGCGCAACTACCCCACTTATGACTTAGAGTTGGCAGCGGTAGTCTTCGCGCTCAAGATCTTGAGGCACTATTTATATGGAGTTCATTGTGAGATATTCACTGATCACCATAGTCTTCAGTACATTACGAGTTAGCAGGAGCTGAACTCAAGGTAGAGGATATGGATTGAGCTACTGAAGTACTACGATTTCACAATTCTATACCATCCGGGAAAGACAAATATAGTAGAAGATGCCTTGATTCGGAAGGCAGTGAGTATGGGAAGCCTAACTTCACTATCAGTTTCTAAGCGATCATTAGCTTTAGACATCCAGTCCTTGGCTAACCAATTGGTTAGGCTTGACTTGTCGGATCCTAGAAGAGTTCTTACCAGTGTTGAGGTTTGTTCCACTCTAGTTGATCAGATTTAGAGCTGACAGTTTACGGATAAGAGTTTGTGTGACCTTCATGATCAGGTAGTTTGGGTAAGGCCAGCAGGGCTACCTTAGGTTCTGATGGTATTCTGAGGTATGATGGTCGACTTTGTGTTCCAAGGGTTGGTGATTTGATTATGTTGATACTCCGTGAGGCACATTGCTCTAGATATTCCATTTATCCTAGCGCGGTGAACATGTATAGAGATTTGAGAAAGCTTTACTGATGGTGTGGTATGAAGCGGGACGTAGTAGAATTTGTATCTCGATGCTTGAACTGTCAGCAGGTGAAGTTCGAGCACATGAGACCGGGTGGCTTGATGCAGCGGCTTCCCATTCCCGAGTGGAAATGGGAAGGTATTACTATGGACATTTTTGTTTGTTTGCCTCGTACTTCTTGGGGCTTTGATTCTATTTGGGTGATTGTGGATTGGCTGACTAAGTCGGCCGACTTCTTACCAATTCAGACTTCCTACGACACTGAGAGGTTAGCTCAAATTTACATTCATGAGGTTGTTCGGTTGCACAGGGTCCTAGCTTCTATCATTTCAGACTATGGCACACAGTTCACATCTCAGTTTTGGAGAGCTATACAGAGGGATTTAGGTACGAAGGTTCAACTTAGTACCGCTTTCCACCCTCATACAGATGGCTAGTTCGAGAGGACTATTCAGGTCTTGGAGGACATGCTTCGAGCTTGTGTACTTGACTTTGGAGGTTCATGGGATCAGTTTGTCCCATTGGTTGAGTTTGCGTATAATAATAGTTTCCATTTGAGCATTAGCATTTCATCGATTGGTTAGTTTGATGGGTTAGAGTCCAAACTGCAGGGTACCGATTTGCTTAGAGATTCCTTAGACCGAGTCCATTTGAATTAGGATATACTTAGAGCGGCCGAGAGCAGGAAGAAGAGCTACGCTGATTGTAGACTTCGTGCCTTGGAGTTCAGTGTTGGTGAATTGGTTTTCCTTTGAGTATCGCCCATGAAGGGCGTGATGAGATTTGGTCGGCGGGGCAAGCTTAGCCCTAGGTTTATTGGGTCGTTTGAGATTCTACAGAGGGTTGGTAGTGTTGCCTACATGTTCTCTTTGCCTCTGATGTTTTCAACTGTTCACCTAGTTTTTCATGTCTCGATGTTGCACTGGTATGTGCCAGATGAGTCTCATGTGTTGCCGAGAGTGAGTTACGTGCTCAGTATCCGCAGTTGTTCGGGCCTTCAGGTACTCCCTTCTTCTTAACTTTCAAGGACAAAAGTCTTTTTAGTAGTGGATGTTCTGATGACCCTTCTGGTCATCTTTGCGTTTATGCATTTACTGTACTGTTAGAGCTTTTCTATAGTGGCCCCAAGTCATTTATGGCTTGCTAGGACCGGTAGTTCGGTGCCCTGGTCATTCATTTTGTCATTTTAGTTGTTTGCCTATTTTAGAACTTTGAACTTAGAATATCATTGTCTTTAGTCAACATTCTTAGCTAACATGCTCGGAATTGAATTTAGACAGTTTTGTTAGCTCTAGAATGTCGAGTTTAGTCTAGTGGGACCTTTAGTTGAGGCCTAAGAACTTCCGATGTGGGTTTTGTGTAGTTTTCTCTATTTTTAGGCCATTTGGAGTTGAAAATGTAACTTTGGGCGACTTTTGATGATCGGAGTGTCAGATTCAAAATTTGATGATTCCATCAGCTCTGGAATGATGAGTTTTGGGCTAGGATGGTGGTTGGTTCTTTTTCCGGGTGAGCTAGGCTTATTTCAAGACTTTGAGTTCCTATTTGTTAGTGTTAACTGGGGTCAATATTTCTCCAAAACGACCTCGTATGGAAGTTTCATTGATTCCGTTAAGTCCGGAACATCGTTTCCACTCTGTTAGCATTATTGGTTTTTAAGTATCGGCTTCTAATTGTGCCCGGAATGCCCCGTTGAGTGTTGGAAAAAGTTTCAGATTTCAGGTTGTTGAAGGTGCAAGCCTCAAGCCTTGATCGCGATCGCAAGACACCTTGTCACGACCGCAATGAAGTCCTTCCATCTTTGTTCTTCACGACCACGTGGCTAGCCTTCGCGATGGTCCTTGCGACAGTGAGGGGTCCCATCGCGATCACGATGAAGGACCCTTGGCAGTATATAAACTTCTCTCTTCATTTTCCAGCCTTGTTTTCCCCATCCTCCACCAGCTCTTAAGCTCCAAACTCCCTTAAAATTAATCCCACATCAGTTCCTTTCCCAAGAAATTATTGTGCCTCGATATGCCGTTAGTTCCCTCGTCAATTGGTAAGTTCTCTTCCCCATCTTGCTTTCCATTGTTGTCCTCTCCATGGGCTTAAAACCACCATTGTTTCCACCCTCCTCAAGCTTGAATTTTGTTGTACAATCAGTTTGTGGGTGATGTTGGTGCCTCGTGGACTCATCCAATTCATTGTTCTTGGCGTAATTCTCTTACTTGGTAGGTAATTCTTGCCTATTTCCGATTTTTCATCCCTTAAATCAATTTTTGGGTTTCTTAGCATTAGGTGTTGTTTTAGCTCAAATTTGTTTCCCAATCTCTTTGATTTCTTGGGCATATACTCCTATGGTCTCGGGGATCATAATGTGAGTTTTTGTTTTCGATTTTGGGTTGTAGGCCCCGCGGGTTCGCTGGTGACCCAAATTTCGACCCGGCTACAATGGTAGAAAAATGGGTATCGTTAGACTCGTTTTAATGTATTATTTATGTTTATGATAGTTTGATTGTCATTCGGGAGCTCTTGGAGTGATTCGGGCTTGGACGTTATTGTTCGGGCAGCTTATCATCGGATGACAGGTAGATTAAGGTTTAATCTCCCTAGACTTAGCATATATTGGATAAAATTGTACTAACTGGCATCCTTGGGTTGGATTATTAGGTTGGTACCACAGACCCTAACCGCTTTTCCATGGTTTGTCCCATTTCTTTCCTCTGTTGTGTGTAGTATTCTTAGTAGTTGATATTATCACCCTTGTGGTCCTGTGAGGCCTTGTTAAATCTGGAACATAGATGGTGGGTTTATTGGGAATGTCCGCGAGTCCCGGACATAAAAATATTCTTCTAGGATAGTTATGCTTGCAGAGTAGATGTGGAGCCTGTGCAGGGCTGTTAGGTTGATTGTGAGCTGCGGGGTGGCTATTTGTGTTTAATCATATCATTCCCATGCACATAAAAAATATTTTCTACTTGATTTCTCTATGGTTTTGGCTTTGGGACCACTATTAATGGTTTTCAAACCTTGCATGGCGTTGGGGGGCCTGTTTTCGGTAATATGTGTTATGAACGGTTTGGTATCCCTTTTATGGATCTTGTTGGGGTAAGAGAGGTTAAAAGAGTGTCATGTCTCAGTTTTTGTATCCTATATTGGACTCGGGTGGACCGAGGTGCTAGATTGGTTCTGTTATTGGTAAGAGATGGTTTTCAGACTTGGTAAAGCGGAGCAACGGTTTATTTACTTTTGTTTTAGACCCGGAGATGCCCGGGCACCCTTGGAGGGATTTTTACTTTATTTATTTCATTGATTTAGATCTGGATAGGATTCAGGCACCCATTTCGAGTATTTGTGACTAGTTGAATCCGGTGGTAATCCAGACGGTATTTTAAGGTTAGAGTGTAGTATGTGGTCTATAAGTAGACCTTCATGGACCCTATCGTTCCGGACCAAGTGATACGCGCAAAAGAGTGACCAGGGGTAGGGGTTTATGGTGGAGCAGAGGTACTCGGGAGAAGTCCTTCCATGGATCCCGCCTTTACTTTACCTTTGATAGCGCCTTTTCTTACTTTCACATGTGGCTGTTGTGTCTATACTCTACTTGCTAGCCTTGTATGTTGTTCTTGTTGTCTTCCCTCTGGGATAATTCCTGTGTACTTTTTTGTTGATTTTCGTGACTGTTTGTTCCTATTCTGTCTGTTATTACTCTTTTATCTTATATGTGCCCAGTCGACCTATGATACCCACTTGGTACCTAATGCTTCGCATTTGGTGCTCACCCTACACAATGCATCTTCTGGTGCAGATCCTATTGTGAGCCATCGCCGCTAGCTCATGGGAGACTCGTGCGACGTGTTGTTTTGGTGATATTCTGGACTGAGGGTGAGCTCTTGTTGACCGTAGCATAGCTTTAGTTTATCTTTTGATTATGTTTTCAAGTTCTACTCGAAGACAACTTGTATATATTACTTTTGGACCCTTGTACTCCTTATGTAGTTCTGGCTCTTATATGCTATGATACCAGGTTTTGGGTTAGTGTAGCTTCCGCATTGTATATCTATTACTCTGTTATCTATTTTCTTAGTTATGTTCCTTGCTTCCGCTTATTAAATTGTTCCTCCGCTTATACTGTTAGAAGATATCCCATTACCAACCACTCTGGGCTACGGGGATTGGTTCACCTACTTGGGGGTTGTAGGTGTCATCATGACCGATAAACTGGGTCGTGATATAAACAATGTAAACGGTGACTCATTGAACACCGGGGGTGCAAAGAGCCAAGGCGCAGATAGCTAGGGAAATGATAAATAATAATATTAACCTTCTAATTTATATGTTTATATAAACTTGATTAAATGTTACTTGATTATGTTTAATTATAGTTTGTTTGCAGGCTACCATATTGGGCACCCCCGGCTCAAGCTGAGCTCTTCCGGCCAATTTATATTAAGAAGAAGAAGAATGAGATGGATCCGGATGTATGGGTTGAGCCAAGGGCTCAACAATCCTATGTAAGTTTAAAAATTTAGATACAAAGTACTTACATATATTTATTATGTATATGTGCTAATTTTTAATTTTTTATATACAGGATGATTATCAATGAATATTGTTTGAGTACAACCCGACTCAGCAAGCCCTAGGCTAGTCGACTCATCCTACACCGAAAGAAGCTACTCAAATTTGGATTGAGCGTGTGGTGTGGTGGAGACAAAGGGGGATAGTCTATGGTCTAGGCTCTAGGAATGAGGTGCGACGCCTTCAGCCAGGAATGGAAGGTATTGACACTTCACATTAGGTCGAGGTGATTGATGGTATTTAGATCGCTGTTATATCACAGCACCTTGCACAACTTACGCTTGCCTTGGCAAAAGCCAAGAAACAACATATTTCTCAATATCAAACCATGTGCAAGACCGTTGGTATACTCAAGGCACAAGTGAATAGTCTAGTTGATCAATGTCGTTCGCGTTCCCTTTCTCCTTCATCCTCAAGTGATGAAGCAACTGCGAGTAGTGATTGGGATGAATATGTGGCTACTATCCCTTAGGATTGTCATTTTTCTAGCATGTAAGGAGGTTTTCACACTTTGTTGATACTTTAAAGGTTTTGAAACACTTTGTAGATCTTTATGATGGATCTTTTATCTATTTAGTGACATTTTTAATGATATTTGAGTGTGTTGTTGATGTTGTAGTTGCTTTAGGATTATTTTGGCAGAAATTGGTGCTTCTTGGGAGCTGCATATTGAATTATTTTTAATTATGCAGGTGGGATGCAAAAATGCGGTTTCTGCATCTGGTTTTTTTCTGTAAAGCAACGAACAGGGTTGCTTTTGTCCGTCACTTTTTTGGAAAATTTAATTTTATATGTTCATCGCTTTTATGGAAAAATTTAAAAATAATTTTTTTTATGCTTCCATCCCTGTCAGTTGTATTAAAAATGATGCTATATGTTGCAATCTGAAAGTGACTGCATCACTTTTCCATTTCTTTCGACAAAAAAGGTGATGCAGTCAGTCTCTTTCGGCCCTGCTGGTCATTTTTAGTAGTGATTTATTGATTTTCTTGAATTACTAGTGTTGACACACAATTTTGGCTTGATATTTTCTAAAATTAATGTTTTAAATCTTTTTATTCATTAAATTGCACAGAATATAATTCTCATATTTTTTTAATGTTAACACATTTTATTGATAATTATTCTCATTTTTTAAAATATTGGGATTTTTATCAATTTTTTATCAGTTTAGTTATTTTAAGTTATCATTATTTTTTGTCACAATCACTTTGCACATAAATAAATATTATTTTAATTTTATTAAATCATCAGTGGTGTTTAATTTGAATCACATTTTTACATTTTATTAAATAAATTTTTTAATTATTTTTTAACACAATTCGTTAATACATAAAGGCAGAGGAAATATTTTACACAGATAAATTAATAGCCCATAGTTTTAGATAAACCATGGTTTTGAGCACACGGTTTTGATAGCCCATGATTTTAGATAAATGGTTTTTCCACATAGATGGTTTCATTTGGTGTATAAAGCTTACTCATGCACGCTACACGATTTTTGGTGGTGTAAATTTTTAGATTGGGCAAAATGTTCTAAAGTTCTTTTCTCTCTCCTCTCTACCTCTTCGCTGCCATTTTTGGCCACCACCCTCACCGGAGCTCCGATGAGGATTCAAATCTTCCACCAAACCTCCCTTATTTCCTCCTCTTCTCCTCCCAACGCACCACCAGCCACCAGGAACCATAAACTGTTGGAGAAAATCAGATTGTTATAACTAGAAAAAAGAGTGTTTCATGGTGAAAAAACCCAGATATGCTTCAAGCCATATATCTTACTTTGGATCATTTTACAAAGAAAATTATTTATTCCTTATAAATACTCTCCCGGGATAGATTGAAGCAAAACCAAGAATAATGAAACAAGAATCTAAACACATAAGAAATACTACTGCAGTTACCAAACATGTAGGTTTTATAGAAGAATGTCCGTACTTGATATATTTTATTATCTTGAAATATGCTAAGGATGTTCCCCTATTTATAGAGGACCCATTAAATTCTGAAACAACAAAATGTTTCCTAAAAGGCACATTCTTTTCGAAAAGACACACACTATTTCTGGAAAGACACTATATTTCCGAAAAGATACATTGTTTCCAAAAATGTTTAGTTTGAAAATGGGAGAAATGAACTTCTCCCAACCTTAAAACTGCCTGATCATTTATTGCGACAGGACACGCTTCATCACAATGGTCCATCACAATGAGACTTTGTCCATCGCAATAAAGCAGATAACAGCAGCGTAAATTGCGCCACTGTGACAAGTTAGACCCCGCTAATTGACCCGGGTTTAGAAATCTTTGGTTTAAAAAATCCCTTTTGCATTTTACCTTGGGGGAAACTCTAAACTCCCTTAATTGGGTCATTCCCTAATGATCGTGAAAGAGGGGAACAAAGGGATTTAGCCCGTGCCTAATGTTTGGTTCGCCTTAACTCTATCTTAAGGTCTCGACAAGGAGAGCGATGTATACGAGGGACTTCAAGGTGAAGAATGAATTAACTTACGTAGGCTATTAGAAACTCGTGCCTCACTAGGTCCAGGTTTATTCAGGGAAGAACAATTGGTAAATTAGTATCTATTGTAATGACCCATCCCATCATTATTAAGAAGTTGTAATAAATTTGTTGGATTAATATTCTTGGAATGGGACCGTGTGAATTAAAAATTGTGAGTTTGATTTTAAGGGTGTCTAAATTAACTATGAGCATAAAATGTAGCTAAGGACAAGCTGTCAGCGTACCTTACCATGATGAGCCTGAGCTTGTCACGATAGTTTATCACAGTGAAGGTGGGCCCATTATAATGGTCCATTATGATGAAGTGTCCCTTTTCGCAATGAGGACATGGGACAGAACCTGGGATTAAACCTATTTAGTCCTTAAAACCTTCTCCAAAAGGAGGCATTCTCCTAAAAATATTTCAACTCTCTCCTAACCCTAGAAAAGCAAGAAAAAAGAGGAAAAACTCTCACAAAAAGGAGTGGATTCCCCTCTTTATTGTAGTGACCATTCCTCTGAATTTCTTGGGATGGAAATAATATGCAAGTTGCACGCATTATGGAAGAATTTTAACATTTGAGGTATATGGTTAAATAATAGCAAGACTTAATTAGTAAGCATACTTCCTGTAGAGAAATTGATAGAGACAGCATGCTTAGGCCTTCAGACTCGGAGTCTGGATGGTAATAGTTGAATGCGGCTAATAAGTCTTGGTTGTGAATAATTATATGCATGCTGAGTTGTATGTAGAGATAGTGCCTAAGATATAACGATTGAGACTTAAGACTTGTGTTTGATAACTAGGTGATGCCTAAACCATAGGGAATCTAACCGGTAAGAAGAATAACCTTAGTACGACTCTTAATTAACCTATGATAAGTTTAGATGCCAAGATGATGTGGTTGAAGTCCCATTTTAATAGTTTGGAAACCCTTAGTAGGTTGACTCACTGATTGTATCCCAGAATGGGAACTAAAATAAGGACTAATAAGAATTATTTACATAGAGGCCCCATAGCCATGAGGAATGGGGTAGTAAGAAGGTTAAGACGATGGTGATCTTGTATTCAAAAATATGAACCTTATGTTAGTGTTGTAAGAGTTAGGGGATGGTTAGTCAGACTTAAACAGAAATATAGAACCCACCGATGTGGTGGGCGATGTTGGTATGGGTTTGTAGGTACTTTGTTGAAATGGAGTTAAGACTCACCTTGTTGTATGTTTGTAGTGAAGCTATATAACCTGTGATTGGTCTTCATACATGTTTGTATTATGTATATTTCATGTTGTACTTGTACGAATAAGCTAAATGGCAGGAAGTGACAAGTGAGATGAAATGGTTAAGTATGAGTAGTATCTTGGTCACCATGGTTATTCATACACATATGCATGCATGCATCAGGTGCAGGCTCCAAAGCCTAGGTGCATTAATTATTGTTAGTATGATTACGATAGAGTGGATACCACACCGATATGGTACATGGATATCTAGGGTACCCTGTAGGTCATGGCTAGTGGACAAAAATAAGACCCATAGCATGTATATACATATTCTGCATATATCACTGCATATGTTATTGCACTATTATTACATGTTCCATTATATTACCTTGTGATCAGTTGTTTAAGGTAGCAAAATAGCTATGGGTAAGATCTGTGAGTACTGAGTATGTTATGATTGGGCGCTAGATGAATCAGATCCCTAGTGGGGGCATTGCGGTAAGTGTTTGTAGTGACTTTCAATGATTTTAGATGTAGACGAGTACATTATGTAGACCTAGAACAAATAACCTATTAAGTTGATAATTTCTTGGTGAACTGGGGTAGTGGGTAATGCCTTACCACTAAGTATAGTTGTGTAAATAAAGGCCATATGTGAATATGAGGAAGTTAGTAGAGATTAGAGGATATCTTTGTTCTCGAATGAAGAGTGAATGAACGAGGATGGCTGAGGAGCTCTTATAGATGACTACTTGACGAATTATCTTATTGTATGTTAAAGTGGTTGTATACGTTTATCCTTGATTTCTATATATGTTATTATATGAACTAATCCTGGTCGGGCGATGATACCTATCTGTACGTATGGTTGTACTGATGATACTCTTGCTACACCTTTGGTGTAGATGTGTGACAGGTTGGCTGAAGTTTGATCTTGGATTGAAGAGTCTCCACCAGCAACTTCCATTTCTCTATTCCTCAGGCGGGAGTTGCGTATCTATGTTGTGTCATGTCCTTTATTTAGTAGCTCTTGTACAACGTTAGACTAGGTATTGGAAGAAGTTTTAGTAACTTATATAAATTGCAGACCATGTATTATTAACTACCTAATGATTATTGAGACTTTATATAATTGTTTCTACGCCTTTACGTTTAAAATTATTTTGAAAAGGACTTCCGCATGTTAAGGGTTGGGTGATTTTAGGGTTCTCCTACCCGGATAGGTTAGAGTAGGTGCCCACACGATCCCACCGTATTTAGAGTCGTGACATAAATATAGTACTCTTAACCCATTAAAATATACTTGAAATAAGAAAAATATATTTCTCTCTATATTTTTTTTCTTCTTCTTATTCTATATTGCTCTTATTTTATAATATCGGTTACTTTCTTTCCTTTTCGTCTAAATAAAAAAAAATACATTTAAAACTCTAGTAATGAACTTGTACACCTTTAAAGTTCTACCATAAAAATTGCTTATATTTTCTTGAAATTATTCTAAATATATACACTTATTATGCATGAGTTCATTTAAATTTATACTTGCACAGTAAATGAAAGTTACACTATCATGCAACATTTGTTATTGTGTTTTGATATGTTGTAGACTGTATTTAACATCATCATACTTGCCTCTTCCATCAAACATACATATCCTGTGCTATTTTTTCTAATACCACTTGAATACAATCTAATATGTTGATTAACACTCAAAATTCTATTCGTTTTACCTATTTTTCAAATATACGTTAAAAAATACACTCAACAAAGAGTTTGTCATGAAGTTCAGGAATTCTAACTAAAAAGTAAAAGATAAAAAAAGTTTGAGAAGTTCTAGCAAAATGCTTGTTGATCTTATATTATTACAAGTACAAAAATTTTCTGTCATTTTAAAAAAAAAGATACTTTGTGCATAATTGTATATTACTCCTACTTATTAGGACTCTTTCTTTTGTATTTGTCTCTTGTATATATTGTAGTTAATGTAATTTTCTCTATACATATTTTCTAATATATATAAATAGAAAAATACTCTACATATTAGTTGAGCCATTTATAAATATTCTCGTTATATTATAGAGTCAGAAATTCATCTAATTTCTTTCTAAATTTGGGTTCTCAAACTGCAGTCATCAATCTAGCCCCCATCCTTTAATAATTCATTTTATTCTCCCAATACATATGGAATCTTCACATTCTGCTACACCAGTCGTCACTACTATTGTAAGTTCAAATTTTCCCTCCACATGTTTAGTTCCTCTCTTAAGTAGCACTTTATTTGGCATATTCCCTCCCGTTAACATTAGTTCTACCACCATACTAAATTTCAATTTTCTTGTTGCTCTTGTTACTCCTAATGTCACCAATTTAGTGACCATTTAGTTAGGTTCTATGGAGGACTATCTCAAACGACGTAACTAATTCACCTCTCTACTTTCTCATGAGTTTATGAATTTTTTTGATGGCTCAATTCCTTCTCCATCTCCCCTTCTTGGTGATGCATCTGGAAATCAACAACCAAACCCTCTATATTGATCTTGGATTAAGATTGATCAAAGTGTTTATTCTTGATTATTCATAACGTTATCCTGTGATGTTCTCCTTAATGTTCATCCCCCTCCTACATATATGGTTATCCTTACATTGCTACTATATGAATGTGAGTCAGGATGAATCTATTATGTTAAAATGTCAACTTACTACCATATGAAAGGATGATAATATAAACATGGACCGTACCTTTGGAATGCCAAACAAATAGTTGATTATCTTGCAACAAGTAATACACATCACTTTTAAAGATTCACGGATCATGTTTTAATAGGTATTGAAAAAGAGTAACACACCTTGGTTGGAATCATTACACACTATCTTGATCAATTATAGCTTGAAGAGCTTCGCACCAAACATTTACTTCATAAGCAAAGGTTGCAGCGCTTCAAGGAACTTGGCTCAATAACTATGGATCAAGTTTTTGCTGCACATTTTGTTCCTACTGTTACTTGTCACGACCCAAATTACGGCAGATCATGCGGGCACCTTCTTGATTTTAACTCGATAGAGAAATCATTACTTATCTAAAATCATCATTATTTAGCGAAAGCCTTTTAAACCATTAATATGCTAAAATCCAAGTGAAACTTATGATCATAAATCACTAAAGTTTGAAAACATACAATCATTTGAAAATATTAAATACACCTTTCCCAAGACCTAGTCTAGACATATACAAGAGCTTCTAATGAAAATCATGACAAAAAAAAAATATGTGTCACAACCCGATTTCTCAACTCATGATGGCACCTACAATCCCCCAGTAGGTGAACCAATTCTCATAGCCCGAAATGGTTAGTAATGGGCTACTACCTAACCAATAAGCACAACAAGAAGAAATAAGCGGAAGCAGAATATAAAGATAGACAAAGCAGAAGTAAAAACCTGAATATATACATAATGAAACTACACCAATCCCAAGACTTGGTATAAATAGAATAGAAGCTTCTAATAGAATACAAGTGCTAGAAGGAACAAAAGATAAGTACAGTTGTCTCCAAATATAAAAAGAGTAACATTACAAAAAATGAGATGTGGTCAAGCCCTGGTCGCCAGGCGATCACCCTAGTCTCGAAGATCCAAAAGTTGCACGAGTCTCCAACGTGATCAACGGCGAAGCTCAACTAGTATATGCATCAGAAAGATGCAAAAAGTGTAGTATGTTCACCAATAGCAAAGCAACGGGTACCCAATAGGCATCATCGGCCGACTGAGCGCATATAAGATATAAAAGAAGTAAAAAGCAGAATACAAGAAAAAAGTCACGAAAGCAAGGCAAAAGCACAAGGAACTAGCACAAAGAGTAATCAACCAAGAGTTACAAGTATACATGCTAGCACAAAACATATACATAACACAAAAACATAGGTTTAAGGAAGAAGAACGCACCTGGAATCCTTGCAACAATAGTATAAAAAAAGGAGAGAGTTCGGAAACATGAAGTTATACCGATAACCTCAAGTAAGAAGGGAAAGAAGGGAAGCAATCAAACATAATCAACTAAAAATCCATAAAAGATAACAAAAACACATTAAACACCAATTCACAAGATAAACATGTACTGAGATCCATCCCACAATTTACAACCTAGAATGGAATAACTAAACCTCTAGAACCACGAGTTTCTACTTAGAATCAAGATAAAGAACAATACCCGATAAACCATAACTGCTCGAGAGGACTCACAATGGAGACTCACAGATAAAGGACTCACTAGCCCCTCAGTACTAAATCCCAAAACGTGAAGCCCCAATAGACTAAAACTTACCAATCCACAAGAACCAATGACCATAACTAGCTCTATGAAATAACAGGAGTAATATAATCTACATACAGTCCCAACAGCCGCCCATAAAACCGAGGAATACAATCAAGTGAAAATAAACCCTCCGGCCACCCATGCAACCGGAGCGTACACTGAACACACAGCAAACAAGGGTGGAATCCGAGTCTGATATGCATGATGATGATAATGATGGAATCGGTAATAGTAACTCTGTATGCAACTCCCTCAGTACTCTGGCATGAGGACCCATGGTGGGACGTACCCACTATACACCGTCCGACACCGTATACCCCTCTCCTGGCATGCGCAGCCCTTTGTCCAGGTCCTAGAACGGCAGGACCCATGGAGGTCCCTGACCACATACAGTAACGAATGCAAAATCTCAGAGAATCAAAATGTTGAAGTACATGTCCGGAATTGAACCAAATGTAAAACAGTAGTAGTAATCTGAAAAGACCCTCTCAGAGGGTGCTCGAGTATACTCGAGTTTAAATTAGTGATAAAAGTCTCAATAACCCTCTCAAAGGGTGCCTAGAGAGTATCCGGGTCTAAATCAGTAATAAAAATCAAGTCTAGTGCTCTGCCCTGCCGATCCTAGTATCAGTAGGAAATCAAGTCTAGTGCTCTGCCCTGCCGAGCCCAGTATCAGTAGGAAATCAGGTGTGAAATCATCCAAATCCTGTTTTATCATTATTTATACTGAAAATGGGCCCCCTGGGACATGCAAGGTTTGAAAGTCGTCTATAGTAGGCCCAAAGCCAAAACACTGATTAAACATGCAGGGAAAAACCTTTTTCATGGATGATATGCTCGCACACATATATAAATTAGCCCAACAGCTCACAAATATTCCTACCGGCCTTGCACAAGCCCAACAACTCTACAACAGACATAACCAGCCTAGAATAATATCTCTATGTCCAAGACTCATGGACATTCCCAAATAAACTACCTTCTATGTTCCAGAGTTAATACAAGGCCACACAGGACCACAAGGGTAATATACGATACTACACGAATACTACAATAAACATATGAAATAAACGAACAGAAAATACAGGCAAGGTCTGGGGTACCAACCTAAAACAACCCACCCAAGGATACTAATTACTGCAGTTATATCCTATATACACAGAGTCTAGGTAGGAAAAGCCATAACCTACCTGTCGTCTGACGAATAGCTGCGGGGACGGTGTCGTCCAGGCACAAACTGCTCTGAGAAGCTCCAAATCGTGAAACCATTATCAATATAATAATCTATACATCACAAAAAGACTAACGATACCCATATTGCTATAATAATAGTCGGCTCGAAATTGGGGTCACAAATGGGCTCGTAGGCCCCGTGACCCAAAACCGAAAACAAAAAAATACACATGTGTTCCTTACCATCCAGGGAGCACATGCTGAAAATTTGAGCAGAAACAAACAACAATTGGGGCTCAAAATAGCCCGCTCAAGCCAAGAATTAAAGATGGAATTTCAAGGAATAAATAGATGAACAAAGGTTTCCCCCAAGGTTGGGAACTATTTAGAACAATTTAGAGAGAGTTTTAGGTGCTTTAGAGTTGAGGCATTTGAAGAATAAAGGCTGGAAAAACATATGGGCACATCTTAAATAGCTGCTGGCCCAGGCCTTCGCGAACGCGGCCAAGCGTCGCCTACGCGAGAAGAAAAATGGGAGGCTGGCCAAATGCCCTTCGCAAAGGAGGCGAAGACCCGCGAACGCGAAGAACAAAGCTGGGGCAGCTGAAATTTGACCTATGATAATGCGGCCAACTCCTCTTGTTCGCGATGAACAAAAAGGGCTATGACAGCAACCAACTGTCAAGGGCAGATTTTTCACACTTGGGGTCCCCGAGAACCCATCCAGGGTCCCGCAAACACAAACGACCTAAGATATTCATCTAGATGTGAAATTTCGGATCCAATGGAATCGATGAAAATTCCATAGGAAGTAAATTTAATAAAAAGTGGGACCCACGCCCAAAATCAACCTTTAGCCAACTATTTCCAAAACAAACCCAATGGCTGAAATAAAGTCTGAAAGCCTCGGGACCCAAACCAATGGTCCCTCTAGCCTAAAATCGACATTCTGGAGCTAACATCACTGACAGAATTTTCATTCGAGACCGTCTTCTCTAAATTTTGACCAAAGCCAACCAAAAAGCCCAACTGGCCTAAGAACACAAAACAAGAGAGAATTCCAAGATGAAAAGCTCCTGGATCCCGACCAAAGGTCCCACTAGATCAAAGTCCACGCTCTGGAGCTAAGGGAACTGTCAGAATTTGATTGTGAGCACGTTCACCAAGAATGTTGACTAAAGTTAACGATTTCAAAAGCCTAAAGCTCTAAAATAAGGAGCAGCCAAAAAGACCAAACAAATGGCCTGGGCACCGAACTACTGGTCCCAGCAAGCCATAAATGACTTGGGGCCGCTACAGGCAAGATCTAATGGTATAAGAAAGGAAAACACGCATAAATGACCGGGATGGTCATTGCATCATCCACTACTAAAAAGACTTTCATCCCCAAAAGTCAGGAAAGAAGGAAAGACTAGAGATATAAGAACAATAGATATGAAGCCCGCATTACTCTCTCAGACAACTCGGGTAGCCTCCTCGACTGGACGTCACCCAACAGAATGAAAACACAAAAAGCAACCCAGCCTAAACTCCTTACTAGCCAAGCTAGAACCAAAACTCAAACTACAAAATTCCAAAGATCTGCCAACCCAAACTGAACCCCAAGAATCTCAATCGGTAAGCACCGACACAACACTAAAACCAGATAAGCAAGGCGATCAACACACATAACTTCAAAACCACAACCAAATTTACCAGAAAAGCCTTCAACCCAGAACTCTAACTCATGAACCCGTTGATCTGCAAAACCTTTTTATTCCGAACTAAATCCCTTTGTATCGTAAATAGGAAGTCACATACAAGTCGAACACTCAAACCATCCTCAAAGTATAAACTGACACACCGGGGATCCATAGTTCCCACTTATACTCTACCATGAACGAATCTACCCTTTTTGCTCAAACTCTTTCCAAGCCATTATTATAGTCTACTAGCCATTGCCATCCAAAACACTAACCCAAAGCACGTACTCAAAACTGTAGTAGTTTCACCCCAACTGACCACTAACCAATGGAAGAATACCCTTGCTAACACCAAACTCGATAACTGAACCCAACGGAACAACCCATCTGAACCCGACTAAAATTTACACACCAAGCTAGGAAAAACATGAATGAACACCATGTGTTGACGGAGATACTCCTAAGCTATAGAACGAACCCAACCTTGTTGAACCGTACCAAGTCTGGATCAACTAAAAATGAATGCATCAGGGCAATCGGCCCAACAAACCCAAACCAAAACTAAGATCCTGCAAGAAGTGTGGTAAGACTACCACAAAGTCCATAGTCATTCCTAAGCTCCAAACTTCGAGAAGTACTATTGCTACTCCAAATACTCAAACACCATTCGAATTTGAAATCACCTTACTAATCTCACCTTGAGAAGAAGTCCACCATTCCACGAATATCAAACCAAAGCACCCCGAAGACAAAGGAAGGGTGTTCAAACTCTAAGGTCACCATTTAGATATAGAAATGTCGCATAACCCATCAGATCACCTCCTTGGCTTGAATCAACCGTTCTATTGCACCAGCACACAAAACCACCAAATCTGAAGCATACAACATACCAAACTTCTAGCCCACACTGGACGTGTCTAACCAACACTGGGACCTCATATAAAATACAACCCTTGAAGAAACAACTAATCAAGCTTGTAACCCTTGGAATACAAGGGCGACCACCAACCTCAAAGTATCATTAGAACCCATAATGGCCTCGCTAGTCTCAACCCACACAATCTGATCACACATAATATACACAACTTTTGAATCTGGAAATCACACCACTGAGTCTATCTAACCATGGTAGAAGGAACCTCGTACTATCTAGAAAACCGCCTAAATATAGAATTTCCAGCCTAACTCAAAGGTTAGCCAAGGACTAGATGTCCAAGGCCAACTGTCACTCCACAACTGAAATAGGGAAACAAAGTCGTCTGGACTCATTACCTTCCAACCCAAGGAGTTAACTCTAAAAAGAACCAACCACGAACCATCTGGAGTAGTTTGGTAGTCTATGATTCTAAAACCCAACTTTAAAATTGCCAACCAAAGCCTCTGTCGAACCCATATGTTGTTAATGAACCTTTAGGAACCGAAGCCAACTAGGCTATGAACACACAATTTACTAAATCTGTAGATGCTAATAAAACTCGAACCAATCAAAGGAAAAGCCACTGCAATCTGTAGATGTTCGAATCAAGTCACCAACCCATAACCCAAAGCAATCTCTCAGTTGTCACCCCAGTCAACTACTAGAACACAGAAGCACGAACAAGGAGTCATCTCCCTTTTTTTTCAACTAAACAAAACGCTTCCTTGGCATATATTGAACCTTACAAATCCTTTCTCAAATAAGGATCTGGGGACATTCCCTTAGCTCCCATACTTACATTGACAAAACGTAACAAGGTAGGAGAAAAATAGGCCGGATGCCCAACTCACCCAATATGCTATGAATACAACTCAACAACGAGCCTACGGTCAACACTTAGTCGAAAATGATTAAGCCAAACTCAATCACAATGATAGTTTAAAAGCTCAACCAGAGGGCTACGATCAAAATTCATTCCAACTGGAACTGGGGAAAATGATAAGACAAACCAACTGGATAAGAAACTGAGGGAGACTATAGGAATAACCCACATACCTGCCAACCTCTTAAACCAACCAAATAAAGGGGGGTTGATTCTAATCACCCAAAAGACAAAACTAATCCACGCACGCTAGCATAACCGACACCTCTCAACTTAAGACAAAGCTCAAACTCTGGCACAACCACTGATAACACCAAACCAACACAAGAACTTCTAGAAAATACTAGGAAGTAGCCTAGGCAACAAGCATCTATGACCACTCAAAAAGGAAAGACTCAACAAAAGTTTAGAGCCACCGCGAAATAGGAAACAAACCCAACCAGAAATAGACTAACAAGAACTACCCATGAGCTACAACTCTGGGTGAAACACCTCACAAGGATAAATCACCCCCCATCCACTACTAAGGAATAAACTACCAAGAAAATAATGCATAAACACTACAACTCAGGTAGACAAACAACTAAATAAGTAGCAAGTAGTTGTATAAGAAAATAAATGATAGAAGGGAAGGAATTGCAATGCGAGCATTACTATCACAAGCTGAAGGTAACAAGAGCCTTACCTAAAGCAATGATATCAGGATGTTTTACCTTGGACCCACCAAGAGGGGCATCGGACTGATGGTGTCTAACACTGGCCAGAGTAGTCAAAGCTGAAGGCTCTGTCATCCCTCGACGGGGACAATCTCTAGAATAATGACCAATCACCCCACAACCATAGCAACCCAAAGAATCCCTACTCCGATGCAGAGTGCTTGTCAACTCTGGAAAGATGCCTGAACCACCATATGTCATGCCTTGAGGCTACACCCTCGACGCGATATGGTGCTTAGTGTCACAAGTGACCCCAAACTAACCCATGGCATGACATATCTATACAAGTTCTATTTTTAAAACATACACTGTACGGAAGCTAAAAATAATTTAATAACTAAAATGGGAAGAACCCAAATGTCTGAATATATGAAATATATAAATAGAATAGTCCTGACTTAAAACAACACTAAAAACTACAGAAATCTAATCTATGTCTGAAAGCCTCTGACTGATATGAGTTGTTGGGACATGCCCCCAGCTAACTCTAACAAATCTGAAACTGAAAGATAAGGACCAAAAATAAAGCATAAATATTACTCTCGAGCTATGAGAACTCACCACTGAGGCTACTGAGTATGAACTAAAAGTTGAACTAAGTGCGGTCTAGATGCTGAGGGCCTGAACCTACATCATGAAATGATATGGCACAAAAGTATGCGTCAATACCTTTAATATACTGAGCATACATGATATATGCTAAGATTGACAATATAGAACTGAACATGGGAACAAATATAATTAAATATAACTTAAGATGAGTTGAATGCAATGACCAACTACAATTCATGAATATAACATGTTGAACTGAATACTGAAATAAATGTTGAATACATGGTCAATGTATTATGAATCTAATTGTGGGAGGTACTGTTAACCGACATACCCCAAGTTGAGCTAACTATGGGGTCAACCTATAACCCTGGATGGAAGGGTGTTCATACCTTGCCAAGGGTACGGACAAGTCTGACGTGGATCCACTACTGATGTCCATAGGGGACAAGGATGTGCAACCTAGTATGATAGCTGAATCCTTTAATACCTATGGTGGAGCCGTAGTTTTATGACTTGGGGACTGCTACTAAAGGTCTTAGCCTAAACTGACAGCTAAGCCATCATCCCCTCATCCACTAGCTACTAAGTCTACTCCCAACTGAATATAAGAAACAATGTAGTAATGTAATGGTTAGCTCAAAGTACTGATAATTAACTGAGAATGCAACATACATGTACTAAAAAATATGGCATTCTAATTCTGAAGCATGTTTGTCTGACTAATCTGCCTAGCAAGCATAATCTATGAAATACTGGAGTTAACACAAGCTAAGGTTCGAGGTATTATACATGAAACTATGCTAATTCTCCAACAACATGTAATTATTACCATGGAAGCTATAACAATTGAATTACAATGAATCCCTAAGATTTAGGAATCCTAAGCCTGAACAGTACATGGAGAAACTGAAGGACTACCTGAAATCTAGGGACCTAATGGGTGAAAGGAACCCACTAGTGAAATCCCACATACCTGGTGAAGAAAACTACGGAGAAATCCTTTGGATTTTGGGGATGAACTTGAAGAAGACATCTGCCTGTTCTTGAGAGAAAACAGTCACCTCTTTCTCTTCTTTTCCTTCTAAGTCCGATGAAATTAAAAGAATATATGTTTCAGGTAGTTTTTGGCTAATTAATCAGGCTTAGAATAACCAAAATGGTGTAGCATAGGCCATAAAAGAGGTATGAAAAATCCAAAACACCCCTAGAAAAATAAAAGAATTTTGCTGGAAAAATCGTGACTCATGTTCTACGGATGGGTTCCATGGCTCGTGGAAACTTTAATGGCTCGTGGAACCTTGTCGTGGTTCTTGGGTTCTTTGCCTAGCTGCGGGTCTGAGTTCCACAACTTGTGGAACCTTCCACGGTGCATAGAACCCAATCATGGTTCTCAGAGGAAATGGCTGGTCTCAGCTTTGGTTCCACGACTTGGGTTCACGACCCGTGGAAACTTTCACGGTCCATATAACCTAATCGTGGTCCTCAGATAAATTTTTAGTTATCGGATCTTATTCCACGAATCCAATCCACAAATCATGGAAACTTCCACGAGTCATGGGTTTAACTAGTGATTCCTGGTAATAGTTGAAATTTTTTTTTTCTTCTGGTTTTTCTGAGCTAAGTCTGGGCTAGAAGTTCTGGAGTGTTACAATATTTCCCCCTTGGGATCATTCGTCCTCGAATGAAGACTAAACAAGCTGAGTTTTGAGGGAAAGAGCTACAATCCCTACCAACTGAGTACTAGAAACTGATATCTAACAGGACTGAGTCCCATGAACATGCAATTATGCTGAAATGCAAGGTTAATTGAGGGAACAAGGTACTGATATTGAATTACACAAGAGTAAACTTAGAGACCGGAGAGGAACTATTACCTCAAGCTGAAAATAAATTGGAAGGGAAGAGGTGAGGGTACTTGGCCAACATGGCTGCTTCTGCTTCCCAAGTAGCTCTCTCTACGGACTGATTCCTCCACAAAACTTTTACTGCAGCGATCTCCTTATTTCTCAACCTACGAATCTGACGGTCAAGAATCTCAACAGGAACCTCCTCATAGGTGAGTCTATCCTTCACAGCCATACTCTCTATAGGCACTATCGATGTCGGATCACCCACACACTTCTTCAACAAGGAAATGTGAAAGACATGATTAACCGATGCTAGTTCTGCTGGTAACTCTAACTCATAATCCACATTCCCAATCCTCTTCAAGATTATGTAAGGACCTACATACCTAGGACTAAGATTCCCTTTCTTGTTAAATCTCATCACTCCCTTCATGGATGACACCTTCAAGAAAATCCAATCATTAATTTCAAACTCTAAATCCCTTCTCCTCACATCTGCCTAGGACTTTTGATGACTCTGAGCTATTTTGAATCTCTCCTTAATGAGATGAACTTTCTACATAGCCTCATGTACCGAATCCGGTCCAACCAAGGCTGCTTCACCTACTTTGAACCAACCAACCAGTGATCTACACCTACGCCCATAGAGAGCCTCATATGGGGCCATCTGAATACTGGAGTGAAAGTTGTTATTATAGGCAAATTCTATGAGAGATAGGTGATCATCCCAACTACCCTTAAAATTGATCACGCACGCTCTCAACATGTCCTCTAAGGTCTGAATGGTACGCTCTACCTGACCATCCGTCTGCGGATGAAATATTATACTGGGATTCACCTGAGTACCAAGACCCTTCTGGAATAATCTCCAGAAGTGAGATGTAAACGGAGGACCTCTATCTGAGATGATAGATAGGGGAACCCCATGCAACCTGACTATCTCGCTAATGTAGAGTTTTGCATAATCCTCCACTAAATCAGTAGTCTTCACTACCAAGAAATGAGCTGACTTAATGACTCTGTCCATTATCACCCAAATGGAGTCATGTTGTATGTGAGTGTGAGGCAATCCCGTAACAAAATCCATGTTAACCACTTCCCACTTCCAAGTAGGAATGCTAATCTCCTGAGTCACACCTCCTGGTTTCTGATGTTCTACCATAACTTGCTGACAGTTGGGACACTTAGCCACAAAATCTCCAATGTCCCTCTTTATGTTGTTCCACCAATAGACTTTTCGTAGATTATGGTACATCTTAGTGGCACCCGGATGAATGGAATATCTAGAATTATGGGCATCTATAAGGATCTGCTACCGTAACTCACCCACCTTAGGAACACATAAGCGACCCTGATAATCAAGCACACCATCTCCCTCTTGGGAGAAAACCTTAACTCTCTGCAGATGAACTACACCCTTTAGCTGAAGCAATATAGGGTCACTATCCTGTTTCTCTTTAACCTCTACTACCAAAGAAGATTTCGATACATTTTGGACTATCACACGCCGTCTGACGTGTCCATAAGGCAAACTCCTAAGCGAGCAAGCCAATGAACATCTCTGGCTAATTCTTTCTTCTCTTCCAGAACATGTGACACACTACCCATGGACAGTCTGCTAAGGGAATCAGCCACTACATTGTCCATACCCGGATGGTAGAGCACATTCATATCATAATCCTTGAGGAACTCAAGCCATCTCCTCTGACAAAGATTCAACTCTTTCTGGGTGAACACATACTGGAGGCTCTTATGATTTGTGAATACATCAACATGAACACTATACAAGTAGTGTCTCCTGATCTTTAAGGAAAACACAACAACTTCAAGCTTGAGGTCATGAGTCGGGTAGGTCTTCTCATGAACTTTAAGCTGTCTGGAAGCATACACTATGACCTTACCCTGCTGTATCAAGACACAACCCAGGCCAATCCTGGATGCATTGCAATAAACCACATAACCACCCGAACCCTCAAGTAGAGTCAAGACAGGAGTTGTAGTCAACCTAGTCTTCAGATCTAAGAAGCTTTTCTCACACTCATCTAACCACTGGAACTTGACGTTCTTCTAAGTCAACTTGGTCAATGGGGCAGCTATGGGTGAAAATACTTCAACAAACCTCCTGTAGTAACTGGCCAAACCCAAGAAACTTCTGATGTCTGTCGGAGATATGAGTCTGGGCCAGTGCTTTACTGCCTTAATTTTTTGAGAGTCCACTCGGATCTGTTTGCTAGATACCGCATGACCAAGGAAAGAAACTTATTTAAACAAGAACTCACACTTACTAAACTTGGCGAATAACTAGCGGTCCTTGAGAGTTTGTAGAACGACCCTCAGATGATTCGCATGCTCTTCCTCATTCCAAGAATAAATGAGGATATCATCAATGAAGACAATAACGAACAAGTCCAAGTACTGCTTGAACACCCTGTTCATTAAGCCCATGAAAACTGCAGGAGTATTGGTTAGTCCAAAAGATATAACTACAAATTCATAGTGACCATACCGAGTCCTGAAGGCTATCTTCAGGATGTCACTACCTCTGACTCTAAGCTGATGATAGCCGGATCTGAGGTCTATCTTAGAAAAGCAACTAGTACCCTGAAGCTGGTCGAATAGGTCATCAATCCTGGGGATGGGATATTTATTTTAGAAGGTCTTTCTGCTGTTCTTTCAATTTCTTAAGCTCTGATGGAGCCATTCTGTAAGGAGGAATCAAAATAGGTTGGGTATCTGGAGGGAGATCTATTCTGAAGTCGATTTCCCTTTCTGGAGGAACTCCGGGAAGATCTTCTGGGAACACTTCTGGAAATTCACTTACTACTGGAACTGACTCAAGAGTTGGGGTTTTGGAGTTTGAATCCTTAACCCGAACAAGATGGTATATATACCCCTTGGAAATTATTTTTATGGACTTAAGGTAGGTGATGAAATGACCTACAGGCACTGAGTTAGTACCCTTCCATTCTAAGACTGGCTCGTTTGGAAATTGAAACCGAATGATCGTAGTTCTACAATCGACTAAGGCATAATAGTAATGTAACCAATCCATGCCTAGAATGATATCAAAATCTACCATTTCTAACTCTACAAGATCTACTGAGGTGACTTTCTGAGAAACTATGACAAGGCAATTTCTGTATACCCGTCTAGCTATAACTGGGTCACCAATTGGAGTAAAGACTGAGAAGGGTTCTAGGAGGATTTCTGGACTGACACCAAAGTCTACTGCTATATATGGAGTTATAAAGGAAAGTGTATCCCCTGGATCTAACAATGCATAGACATCAGTATTAAAGACTCGCAATGTACCCGTGACCACATCAGAAGAATCCTCCTGATCCTGTCGAGCCTGAAGAGCATATATAACCTGTTCTGGCACTAACCACCACCTGTTCTAGACGAGGTACCCTACTGAGTGGGGCAACCTATTGGAGATTCTGTAGAACCAGTCTGAGCCTGTGGGTGAACATCCTTACCCTTTTGAGAAGCTGTTGGATAATCCCTCATCATGTGGCCTGGCGTACCACACCTAAAGCAATTTCCACTACCTACCATGCACTCACCTTGGTGGTTACTACCACACTTCTTACACACTAGATTTGTGCTCCCACGAGTAACCGTACCTTGGGACTTAGAGCCAGACGCTCTATCCCGTCGATCCTTCTTGAACTTAGGCACTAGGGCACTCGTACAAGATGGAGCTGGAGCTGAAATTTTCTGGCAGAACTGAGAGATATTTCCACCCTCTGACCTCTGCTGAGAGTAGCTAAATTCACCTGTCCTAGCCCTCTTAATATCTCTTCCCCTTTCCTTGATCTTCTCTTCTTCAATCTGCTGGGCATAAGTAACCAACCTGGAGAAGTCCATCTATATAATTAGCATAACAGTCTTGCACTCCTTGACTACATCATCTGATACACTAGATACAAACTTGCTCATTCGAGCTCTGGCATAATCTACTATCGCTGGAGCATACTTGGATAGCTGAGTGAACTTGAGAGCATAGTCCTTCACACTCATGTCATTCTACTTCAGATTTATGAATTCCTGAACCTTGACTTCCCTGATCTCTAGTTGGAAGAACCAGTCCAGAAAAACTGTCTTGAAAAGATTCTAAGTCATTGGTCCTGCATTGGCACAACGGGATTTCTTCCATTGCTGGTACCAAGTATAGGCCACTCCCTTCAACTGATAGGTGGCCAAATCTGCACCCTCAACTGGAGTGACACCCATAATGTCTGTAACTTTCTGAATATCATCCAAGAACTTTTGGGGATCCTTTTCCGACTTGGACCCATGAAACTCTGAAGGGTTCTTCTGTGTGAAATCTCGGATCCTGGCTATAGCAGTGTTGATCTGAGGTAGAGCTGGTGACGTAGCTTGCTGATTGACCTGGGAGGTCATGGCCTAAGATTGCACTTGGAAAGTAGCCCAGAATTCGGCATACGTGACTTGCTCATTCAACAGATCTACTAGAGCTGCTGGCTGATTCCTAGCATTAGCTCTTGTGAGAGGCATTTTTCTGAAATGCAAAGAGCATGATTTAGAAGGACATTGAATAGAGTTTACACCCTATAACATGAGATGGAAAAAGAAGGAAAGGAAGTTATTCCTAATGACATCTCGTAGCCCCTCCCCCATAAGTGTGGCGCGCTTGACACCCATGAGGAAGGCTCTACTTGATGCGGCTTTCAAACATCCTAGGACACTTGAACCTGATTCTTTGATACCAAGTTTTTCATGCCCCGAGGCTACCCCATGGATGCAACATGGTGCTTAGTGTCACAAGTGACCCCAAGCTAACCCATGGCATGAAATATCTATTCAAGTTCAATTTTTAAAACATGCACTGTGCGGAAGCTAAAAACAATTTAATAAATAAAATGGGAAGAAGCCCAAATGTTTGAATATATATATGAAATATATAAATAGAATAGTGCTGACTTAAAACAACACTAATAACTGTAGAAATCTAGTCTATGTTTGAAAGCTTCTAACTTATATGAATTGATGGGAAATGCCCCCAGATAACTCTAACAAAACTGAAACTGAAAGATAAGGACCAAAAATAAAGCATATATATCACCCTCGAGCTATGAGGACTCACCACTGAGGTTGCTGAGTACGGATTAGAAGTCAAACTAAGCGTGGTCTAGATGCTGAGCGCCTGAACCTAAATCATGAAATGATGTAGCAAAAAAGTATATGTCAGTACCTTGAATGTACTAAGCATGCAGGATATGTGCTAAGCTGGACAATATATAACTGAACATGGGAACATATATAATTAAATATAACTGAAGATGAGTTGAATACAATGACCAAGTACAATTCATGAATATAACATGCTGAACTGAATACTGAAATAAATGTTGAATACATGGTCAATGCAACATAAATCTAATTGTGGGAGATACTATTAACCGACATACCCCAAGTTGAGCTAACTATGAGGCCAACCTGTAACCCTTGATAGAAGGGTTTTCATACTTTTACAAGGGTACGAACAAGTCTGATGTGGATCCACTACTGATGTCCACAGGGGACAAGGATGTGCATCTTAGTCTGACAGTTGACTCCTTTAATACCTACGATGGCACTGTAGTTCTATGATTTAGGGACTGGTACTAAAGGTCTTAGCCTAAATTGACAGCTAAGCCTTCATCCCCTCGTCCACTCAGTACTAAAGTCTACTCCCAACTGAATATAAGAAACAATTCATTGAAGTAATGGACAGCTCAAAGTACTGATAATTAACTTAAAATGCAACATACATGTACTGAAAAATATGGCATTCGAATTCTGAAGCATGATCGTCTGACTAATATTCCTAGCAAGCATAATCTATGAAATACTTGAGTTAACACAAGCTAGGGTTCTGGGTCTTATACATGAAACTATGCTAATTCTCCAAGAACATGTAGTTAGTACCATGGAAGATATAACAATTGAATTACAATGAATCCCTAAGATTTAGAAAACCTAGGTCTGAACAGTACATGGAGAAACTGAAGGACTGGCTGAAATCTAGGGACCTAATGGGTGAAAGAAATCCACTAGTGAAATTGCACATACATGGTGAAGAAAACTATGGAGAAATCCTTTGGATTTTTGGGCTGAACTTGAAGAAGACCTCTGCCTGTTCTTGAGAGAAAACAGACGCCTGTTTCTATTCTTTTCCTTCTAAGTTCGATGAATTTAAGAGAATAGTTGTTTTAGGTAGTTTTTGGCTAATTAATTAGTCTTAGAATAACCAAAATGATGTAACATAGGCCTTAAAAGAGGTAGGAAAATTCCAAAACACCCCTGGAAAAATAAAAGAATTCTGCTGGAAAAATCGCGACTCAGGTTCCACGGCTCGTGGAACCCTGTCGTAGTTCCTGGGTCCTTTGCCTAGTTGCAGGTCAGAGTTCCACGACTTGGGTTCACGACCCATGCAACCTTCCATGGTCCATAGAACCCAATTGTGGTTCTCATAGGAAATGGTTGGTCTCAGGTCTGGGTTCACGACCCGTGGAACCTTCCACGGTCCGTAGAACCTAATCGTGGTTCTCAGAGGAAATTGCTGGTCTCAAGTGTGGGTCCGTGACTTGGGTTCACGAAGCGTGGAACCTTCCATGGTCCTTAGAACCCAATCGTGGTCCTCAGAGAAATTTTCATTTCTCTGATTTGATTCCACGAATCCAATCCACGACTCGTGGAAATTTCCACAGGTCGTGGGTTTAACTGGTGATTCCTACTTACAGTTGGAAAAATATTTTTTTTCTTCTGGCTTTTCTGAGCTAAGTCTGGGCTAGAAGTTCTGGAGTGTTACACCATAGACCTGCTGGCTATCTTGACCCTGCTGACTATAAAGTGCTACCGTGGGGCAATCCCTAATCAAGTGCCCATGCTCCCTGCATTGATAACAAACTTTACCAAGTGGAGCCTAATGGGATGATCCCACTGGGCCTAACCGGCCACCACGGCCTGCACACTCTAAAGGCAAATCCTGAAGAATATGATCTGTACCCTGCCTACTCTGCTCAACATACCCTACCAAACCCCTCTCTGGAACCCGTGGAGAAACTTAAAACGACATGGTAGATAGGAAGCAGGGGAACCTATCTCTGGTTAAGAATATCCTACCTCGAGTCTAAGAACCTCGAGAACTGTCCTAGCGACAATGTTTCTTAGCACTACCTCCATAAGCCTCATGGCATAAACCCTCAATAGCCCAAGCATGATCCACTACCTAAAGGAAGGTCATCCCAACTATAACCAAATGCTCGGTCGCTAAATGGAGTGGTGAAATCAAACCTCCAACAAAGCTCTGAACCCTATCAAACTCTGATGGTACCGTCCTAGCAGTACGCTTAGCCATCTCGTGAGATCTTACCTCATAGTCCAATACCAACATACAACCCTGATAAAGAACTTAAAGCTCAACCCTAACTGAAACACCACTCATAGAACTGAGTACTGAAGCACCTACCGGAGGACTCAGAGTTCTATCCATGGTGTCCTGAAGAACTGGGTCGCTATAAATCCAATCAGAGGCTGGGCTAGCCCCACGCTTCCTATATGATGCGGTAAACTCTCACCCTGAAGCCCTGGCGCTGACTGAAGCACTAAAGAAATAGGCACAGAAGCCTCGACACCATCCGTTGTTTAACTCATCTTAGGCATATAAGAAGAAATGAAACAACTGAAGTTTAGAAGTCAATAGAGCCAGGAACGCATGATAACAAGCCAAGAATATGGAACTCTTCCTAATAATTCCCTGTAGCCTCCCACAGATAAGATACGGACGTCATCATACTAATCCACGAGATTCTACTTAGACACTTGCTTCTGTACCACAACATTGGTGAACCTAGAGCTTTAATACCAAGCTGCCATGACCTGATTTCTCATCTCATGATGGCACCTATAATGCCCCAGTAGGCGAACCAATTCCCATAGCTCAGAACGGTTAGTAAGGGGCTACTACCTAACCAATAAGCATAAAAAGATGAAATAAGCGGAAGCAGAATATAAAGATAGACAAAGCGGAAACAAAAACCTGAATATATACATAATGAAACTACACCAACCCCAAGACTTGGTATCGATAGTACAGAAGCTTCTAATAGAATACAAGTGCTAGAAGTAACAAAAGATAGGTACAGCTATCTCTGAATATACAAAGAGTAACAGTACAAAAGATGAGATATGGTCAATCCCCAGTCGCCAGGCGCTCACCCTATTCTGAAAGATCCAAAAGCTGCACAAGTCTCCAACGTGATCAATGGTGAAACTCAACTAGTATCCGCACCAGAAAGAGGCAGAAGTGTAGTATGAGCACCAATTGCAAACCAACGGGTACCCAGTAGGCATCATCGGCCGGCTAAGCGCATATAAGATATAAAAGTAGTAATAAGCAAAATACAAGAAAGCAGTCACGGAAGCAAGGAAGAAGCACAAAGAACTAACACAAAAAGTAATCAACCAAGAGTTACAAGTATACATGTTAGCAGAAAACATATACATAACACAAAAACACAAGTGTAAGGAAGAAGAATGAACCTGGAATCCTTGCAATAATATTATATAAAGAAAAGAGTTTGGAAACAATGGAGGTATATCGGTAACCTCAAGTAAGAAGGGAAGGAAGGGAAGCAATCCAACATGATCAACTAAAAAGCCATAAAAGATAACGAAAACACAATAAACACCAATTCATAATATAAGCATGTACCGAGATCCATCCCACAATTTACAACCCAGAATGGAATAACTAAACCACCAGAACCATGAGTTTCTACTCAGAATCAAGATAAAGAACAATACCCAATAAACCACAACCGCTCAGGAGGACCCACAATGGAGCCTCACAGATAAAGGACTCACTAGCCCATCCATACTCAAGCCCAAAACACGGAGTCCCGGCAGACTAAAACTTACCAATCTACAAGAACCAAGGACCATAACTAGCTCTATGAAATGATAGGAGTAATATAATCTACCTACAGTCCCAATGGCCGGCCATACAACCGAGGAATGCAATCAAGTGAAAACAAACCCTCCGGCAGCTCATACAACTAGAGCGTACACTGAACACATAACAAACAAGAGTGGAATCTGAGTGTGATATGCATGATAATGATAATGATAGAACCGGTAATAGTAACTCTATATGCACCTCCTCTAGTACTCCAACCGAAGGACCCATGGTGGGACGTACCCATTATACACCATCCGACACCATATACCCCTTCTCCGGCATGCTCACCCCTTTGGCCAGGTCATGGAACGGTAGGGCCCATAGAGGTCCCTGACCAAGTACAGTAACGAACGTGAAAACTTAGAGAATTAGAACCTCAAAGTATGTGCCTAAAATTGAACCGGGTCTAAAAAAGTAGTAGTAATCTTAAAAGATCCTCTTAAAGGGTGCCCAGAGCGTATCCGAGTCTAATTCAGTAATAAAAATAAAGTCTAGTGCTCTGCCCTGCCCAGCCTAGTATCAGTAGGAAATCAAGTCTAGTGCTCTGCCTTGCCGAGCCTAGTATTAGTAGGAAATCCGGTGTAAAATCATCCAAATCCTGTTTTATCATCATTTATACTGAAAATGGGCCCCCGAGGCCATGCAAAGTTTAGAAAGTCATCTATAGTAGGCCCGAAGCAAAAATAGTGATAAAACATGCACGAAAAAACTTTTTTCATGGATGATATGCTTGCACACAAATATAAATTAGCCCAATGGCTCACAAACATTCCTACCAGCCCTACACATGCCCAACAACTCTATAACAGACATAACCAGCCTAGAATAATATCTCTATGTCAAGGACTCACGGACATTCCTAAATAACCCACCATCTATGTTCCATAGTCAATACAAGGTCACACAGGAACACAAGGGTAATATACAATACTACACGAATAATCTAATCAGCGTATGAAATAAACAAACAGAAAAGACGGACAAGGTCTGGGGTACCAACCTAAAACAACCAACCCAAGGATACTAATTAATGCAGTTATAGCCTATATACGCAGAGTCTAGGTAAGGAAAGCCATAACCTGCCTGTCGTCGGACTAATAGCTGTGGGGACGGAATCGTCTAGGCTCAAACTTCTCCGAGAAGCTCCAAATTATGAAACCACTATCAATACCATAATCTATATGTAAAAACAAGACTACGATACCGATATTGCTATAATAATAGCCAGGTTGAAATTTGGGTCACAAACGGGCTCGTGGACCCCACAACTCAAAATTGAAAACAAAAAACCCACATGTTTTACTTACCATCTTGGGAGCACATGCTCAAAATTTGAGTGGAAACGAACAATAATTGGGGCTCAAAATAGCCTGCTCAAGCTAAGAATTAAATATGGAATTTCAAGGAATAAATCCGGAAATTGGGCAAGAAAGCTTACCACAATGCAAGAATTAGGCCAAGGAGGTAAATTGAGCGAGCCCACGATCATGCAATCACAACGGGGCAGATTCTACAAGAATCCCAAGATTTAGGAAATAAGAAACAATGGATTCTTAAAAAAATAAGAGAAGAAAAGGTTGGGGAAGAAGACTTACCAATTGTTGACCAAGCACGGATAATCGATGAGCAGAGGTTTCCCCCAAGGTTGGGAACTTCTTAGAGCAATTTAGAGAGGGTTTTATGGCTTTAGAGTTGAGATATTTGAAGAATAAAGGCTGGAAAAACGTATGGGCACAACTTAAATAGCTCCTAGCCCATGGCTTGTGAACACAACCAAGTGTCGCCTACACGAAGAGCGAAATGGGCGGCTGGCCAAATTCCCTTCGCGAACGCGGACAAGGCCTGTCAATGCGAAGAACAAAGCTGGGGCAGCTGAAATTTGCCCTATGTGAACGCGGCCAACTCCCCGCGTTCACTATGAACAAAAAGGGCTATGACAGCAACCAGCTGTCAAGGGCAAATTTTTCACACTTTGAGTCCCCGGGAATGCTTTCGGGGTTCCGCAAACAAAATGACCTGAGCTATTTTACAAGAAACGACATTACGAATCCAATGGAATTGATGAAAATCCCATCGTAGGTTGATTTAATGAAAAGTGGACCCCACGCCCAAAATCAACCTTTTGCCAACTATTTTCAAAATGGAACCCAATGGCCGAAATCAAGTCCGAAAGCCTCGGGACCCAAACCAATGGTCCCTCTATCCTAAACTCGACATTTTGGATCTAACAACGCTAACGAAATTTTTATCCGAGGTTATTTTCTCCGAATGTTGACCAAAGTCAACAAAACAAGCCCAACTAGCCTGAGAACACATAACGAGAGAGAATTCCAAGATGAAAAGCTCTTGGATCTCGACCATAGGTCCCACTAGACCAAAGTCCATTCTCCGGAGCTAATGGAACTGTCAGAATTTGATTTCGAGCATGTTTACCAAGAATGTTGACTAAAGTCAATGATTTCAAAAGCCTTAAGCTCTAAAACAAGGAGCGGCAATAAAGACCAAACAAACAGCCCGGGCACCAAACTACCAGTCCCAGCAAGCCATAAATGAATTGGGGCTGCTACAAGAAAACTCTAACAGTACAAGAAAGGCAAACACGCATAAATGACCAGGAGGGTCATTAAAATATGATACAATCATTGTTTGAGGAGTAGAGAACACGAAAGTTAATAATGGAAACTCATCACTCCAAGCAAGGGAACTTCAGTCAACCTGTCACACACGTACACTCAAAAGGATGTAGCAAGAGTAGTATCAGTACACTACACATACTAGTAGGTATCATCGGTCAAGTAAGATTTGATCACACAATGCACATATAGAAATCAACGAGCAACAGAAAATCTAAATAATTTAAGTTAACAAGGAACTTCAATCCAAGTACATGCTTAACAGCACACCTCATACTACTCCACTACAACCCACAAGAGGGGATTTAACCCTATAAATTCTGACTTTGCCTTAGCCATATTTCTAGACCTTTTATTTTTATCACAAGGTGCCCAAGGGCATAAGTTCTCTTGATACACCTAAATTACACCTCCTTTGAGAAGCGTTAGCGGTCGCTGTTCAAATATAGAACCCAACAAAGGTTGGGGTCGATCCCACATGGAATATGGCAGGACTATGGTTGATTAGTGTTTACTTGCGTTGTTAGCCATTTATTTCCCTTGAAAGGGGGGTTTTAAGTAACAAGATTAATAGTGACTTATATTTGTAACAAGAAATAGTTATTAGTTTCAACAGTTATTATCAATACGAGAAGCGACTAGGGTAGTGTTCCCTATGAGATCATAACTTAGTAAGGCGTTTGTACTTAGTAAACTAGATTGGTGCTTAGCATACATAATCGGTAAGTTAGGTTCACCTAATTCCTTGGTTCGGTAGATAGATGAATTTCACGACATGCCTTGGCCCGGCCTTGGGTGTATAATTTACTAACCCTTACCCTGGATCCCAGATTAGCTATTCCCGGACAAGGTCAAGCTATTAGATGAGGGTTGATAGCCTTAAATCTCAATTGTTAAGTAACCTTTTTCCCATCCGTTACCTCATTTGTCCAGCAAGAAAGTAAGGAGAAGGCGAGTTCTAAAGTTGGCCACCGTTAAAAAGTAATCAAAACGAAAAGAAGAACAATACATGCATAAACACCGCCCTAGAATACCCAAGTTCTTTGCCTACTTTGTTAATCCTTCATGGTTCCCACAACCCTGGTTGTGGACTTAGCTAATCATGTTCATAAGTAAACAGTCAGAAGTTATTGGTGCATTCATGATCATATACTTACAATAAGTAAAGAAATCTGTGAACTTGAATAGATGAAGATGGAAGTAAGAACAATGAATTATGAATGAGTATAACTATCAAAACCAAGAAATAAACCAAGATCACAATGTTTCGAATGTGTTTCCTGCAAAATATCAAGCATAAAACATAAAATAAAACCTAGGCAAATTATTTATAGACAATGGAAATACTGTCCTAACAAAATTAGGAATTTGAACTCGACAGGGAGCACGAATTGGATGACGACCCGTCATTCCAAATGAGAAACTACGGGTGGAACCACGAGTCATACTTTTGAATGATGGTTTGTCTCTTGACTCGTGGTTTCCTGGTCCCTTCTTGTGCCTTTTCTGATCAGTGACCACAAGTCTAACATGATGGGTCATACTTTGGGAGTACGGTTCGTAGTATCAGTCATCCTTCTTGCTCTTGCTTTTGCACCTCTGCAGTACCTCTGGTCTACGGGTAGACAGGTTGGGTCATGGTTTGAAACCACGACTCATAGACTGACTCGTGCTATTCTTCCAGACTTGCACAGTTTCTAAATTTTTGTGTACGAGTTAACAGGATGTGTCCATTGTCTAGAACCACGGACCTTCAAGTAATCCGTCATCTCTGTAGCCTTCTCTTTTTAGCTCAATTTCTAGTATTTTGATCTAGGATCCATTTTCCTTCACACTTAACAAAAAACATCAAATCTACCAATAAAATGCTAAAGAACTTGCGACAATCTTAAGTATTAAGCGTCGAAAGTGGCGTACTTCTACGTCACATCAACACCCTTAACTTAAGATTGTTGCTTGTCCTCAAGTGACAACAGAAAACCATCCTAAAATGATGCTTTAGTAAAAGAAAACTAGGAACTACGATAGTCATATGATTTAGTAATTCAGCTCACAACAAGTATCACCCTCCTTTTCAATACAAATCAGTGCACAAGTTCCATCTATCAAGACAACACAAGAGGATCCATGGACGACATTACAATATCAACAGACAACATAGCATACACATATGAGACTTACCTTAACAGCTAACAATGAATGTAACTGTAATGCCCTCACCACAAGGAAGTCCTACTCACACAATAATACAGTCAAAATATCTAGGACTGAACTAGAACACTCACACTCACAAAGATGTTCAGAAAGTGCATGCACAATACCATAGGCTTGCCCTTATTTTCTATGCCTTGACTTTGAACAGTTAGGTTAGGATCACTATAGGACTTTACTCGGCTTGTAACGTGGGCTCGGGGACGGGTATGGTAGATATGGGAAATAGTGACTAAATCCTCCTTGACACTAAGCTATGTTTATTCCACTTTCAGACCAACACAATTCTTTCCTCCTTCGTTCTCACTTTTTATTCCTTCTTTTTCATCAAGTGACGGGTGCGACTTTTATTTTAGACTTAACTTTTCATCACATATCTCTCTCTTTCAATTTTTTTATCTTTTCCTTTTTCTTTTTCTTTTTTTTTCTTTGTTTTTTTCTACCCTATCTGCCATACCCATTATTTCCTTCTTTATCAGTAACCTTTTCTTTTCATACCCCATATTTCATACTTACCTTCACAGTAGCCACCCTCAACTTAGGCGATTTGCTTGAGTTGAGGTGCACAATGTCCAAAGAGGGACCAGGGCCAAACTGAAAGTTCATAGAAACGGGGAAGGTGATTAGGATAAACAACAAAAAAGGTCAATTTAGGCTCAACATCAGGGATCAAAGGGTATTCAAATCATTTGGATAGTCATTTAGGCTGAAGTGGATTATTTCAAAAATGGCCTATGATCATTTCCTAACCAACCATCCTACAACCTAGGCAAGACTAACCGGGCAAGTTCTAGATTGGCACACAATACAAGAACAGTATGAATGCAGCTCACACACACATGGCACAGAGTACAACAACCACATGCTAACTAATAGGTTCATACTCTAGCTTAATACATTCATCAAATCGATTAACATAATGTCATGCACAGATCCATAATGGTAAGTCTATCAAAAATAGATAATCTCATGTTCACACAAAATTTGGAGGGGTCTCTATTTTTCAATCAAAATCCAGTTCAAAATTATACCATAGACTGCGCTAAGTCCCTTTTCTTATTTTACTACATAAAACCTATACTAAACATGTCAGTTCAACAAAAATTAAAGGACTTTAGGGAAAGAACACATGCAAGAAAACCCCAAGGACTCAGGTATCATTTAGATACCATCATGGGTTGCCTCCCATGCAGCACTTGATTTAATGTCGCGGCATGACGTGAGTGTTTTGGCTACTTAGGCTTCACTAAAACACTCTACAAAACAACCCAAATGACCAAGCTGCCCCTACCCCATCAAGAAGGATTGCGCATTGTCCCTAATGCACTAAACAAATAGTAAAATAAGGGATAATAGGGCATACCTGTAGTTCCTAGGTGCAGTCATTGCGTGTAGTAGTAACCAGGCCCGCTGGATCGATGATCGCAGTCGTATCTCTAATAGAGGCCACCTCTGAAGACCTCTCAACAACATCACCAGCTTCCCGAGCAACATCATCACCATGAACTCCTATAATAGGGTCTAAAGAAGTTTCATCTATGGCACCTACAATACCACTTCCCAAGCGCCTCGTACTAATGGAATCAACAAGAATTTGATGTGCAGCTCGGTATTCTTTAAGCATCGCTGCTTCTCTCTTCCTCTTTTTAGTAGGTTTGGTAACTAATGTTTCCTGCTCACGAGGGGGGGTGTGCCAACAAGTGAATGAATGAGTCCTCTTCCCCGATCCCAACCTGTGGCAACTAAATATTCGGCACCTGCTACTTCTGGAGCGCCTCAATATCGGCTTTGGATTTTGCAAGCACAATTAATATGGTTGTAAGGTCTGGTGCAGTCAATGTACGCAGCCGCTCATTCACTCTTATCTCTATCCTGTCCAAGCGGTCATTGATCCGGTTAATAAAACTTTGAACAGGGGCCAACGCATCAACTATTTCTCTATGGATCAAAGGTTTTATGGGGTTCGAGAACCACTTGATCTGCTCATCCGCATGAAAGGCTATTTTAGTAACCTTGCTAAAAAACTCACTGGTGAAGAGGAATGAAGGACCTAGATCATTAGACGGTGTAGCATGAGCTGATGTAGATGGAACAGGTGCAGTGGCTGACGGGGTAGAAGTAGGGGCATCCGTATCATCAAACACAACCAACACATTAGCTGGCACATCTCCACTAGACTTGGGGAACAGAGTACTGCCAGATATAGTAGAGTGGGACCTACCCCTTGCCACGGGGTTAGTTGTATCCTGAATATGGGTGATATCCTGGAAGCTTATAGCATGCGAAGTCCTATCAACCTCCAGAATCTTGGGTACCTCGGATGCTTGGCACAACTGAGTGATGAGGCAAGGAAATGGGAAAGATATGGACATCTGCAAGGTACGTTCCTTGAGTTCATCTGTGATGATGTGGGAAATAATAATATCATACCGGGACATGACGGCTGCACCCAAAATTTGCCCTGTTTGGGGTCAGTGTATTGTCGATAGTAGTCAGTACCAACTGGTGTCATACTACGTACCACTAGAACTTTCCTACCATACTCAAATAAGCCTTTGTGATTTTGACAAGCTAGGTTCCCATCGGTGATGACCGATGCAATCCACTTGAAGGATGTTTGCTTATGTTTGTTTTGCTCTAAGTGGGAATCAAGGTTTGGATGATCAGCTGGTGAAATGTAATCCGGGCCATATATGAAGCGCTAGATAGTTCTCTCGGAGATGTCAACCTGAACTCCATGAACTTTCACTATGTCTCGTGCTGGCTGCATCATTGGGTTTTTCCTTTTTTCATAACTGTTTATCAAGCTGGTGGCGTAAGCCACATAGAACTCACGGACCAGGATTGGGTTATATGGACCACCCGGCTGACTCATCCATTGGAAACTATAATGATTATATAGGTCTTTGATGTCAGCCATGTCATACAGTGCAGCGGATTTGATCTCTACTTCTTCATGTATGCTTCTCCTCTAGTTTCCTTTTTCATTTAGCGCCAAACCTTCATTAAATATCTGGGAGGTGCCTTCTATTTCCCATCTAACTCTTTCCAAAACTCTTGTGGTTTTGCATTTGAAAGTAAGGGCAACCGGAGTAGGCTCGTCTGATGGAGGCTCTGTTTCAACAAGTGCCCCTTCATAGGATTTACTAGAACTCTCATCATCACTCTGGCTAGCACTTTCTAAATCTGAATAGGAACCTTTATTTTTCTTACAGCCTAAGGCTGTAGCATCTCCAGGCTTCGACTCACCTGAACTACTCTTCTGAGGTGATGAACTGGACTCACCCTCTTCCTCTTAAGACTGGGAAATGGTGGCCTTTTCTTGAACCTTTTCTTGCTGCCTAGTGGTCTGAGGTACTGCTTCTGGATCAGAGTCTATAGCATAAACCTCCTCGGATCCACTTTCTTCTGACTCAGAGGGTTCGTCTTAAATTTGATGTTTCTTCCTGATCTCAGCCTCTGAATCTTTTTGTGCGACCTTCTTCTGGGTATTCTTTGGTGGCATGGTACTTGTGGGGTAGACTTCGTTAGTAAGGATAATCAAATACAAAATAGAAGTATCATGTTGCAGGCACAAACTATGGATTAGTCAATGACCCATGAAACAAAAGTACGGTTCATGAACCAATTCGTGGTTCCAAGAACTATTTTCAGTATCAGGGACTACAGCTCAATTGACAGACCATGGTTTAGAACCACGAGTCCTCCTATGACTAGTCCTTTATATTCAGAGCATGATCAATTTCTGTCATTTTGGTTCAGGGACCACGAGTCATATGACAGGCCGTACTTCGGGATTACGCTCCATCCTGTGAGATGTTGTTTAGATTCAAACTAGGATCATTCTTACCTCTTTGTGTTTCAGTGACCACGAATGAAAAAATTGACCGTTAATCAGAACAATGGTCCGTAGTTTCACTCGTAAAAACTGGGCATCAGAATTTCTTCAATTAATAACTCACTCCTTCTTAATTTTAAACAGTTCAATTAATTTGACAACTTAAAACTCCCCATTTGTACCTACTACATACTACATATCCATCATATTCAACTAGGGTTCCATAATTTCGAGTTTTAAATCATGATAGGAGCCCTAACCCTTAATTTAATCTAAGAAAAGAGGACTTAAATTGAGGGAAGAAGACTTATCGATGATGATCGACTCTTTCTTACACGAACATGATTGGGTTGATGGATTTTGAGTGTGTAGTAGTTCTAATTTGCTTATTAAGATTTAGGGAAGAATTTTAGATGATTTAGGAGTGAAGAAGGGAGTAAGTTTAGTTGTTTCCTTTTTTTAAAAATGGCGTTTACCTATTGTGAAAGGGAAGAAGAAGATAGAAGTTGGGCCAGGTTTTTAATTTTTATGTTTGGGCTGACCCATGACCCGGCTGCTTACTTTACCTGGGACCAAGGAGTTGAAACTAAGGTCCATCATTTTGAATGATGGTCCGTAGTCTAACTCGTGGTTCTGCATTTTGACCTTACCAACTGCCAGGAATGACAACTCGATTAATGGACCGTGGCTTAGAACCACGGACCGTCCTATGTGTCGTACATGTAACCATCAGAGAGTTCTTTAACATTTTGCTCCATGGACAATGCATTGGAATATGGTCCATCTTTTGGAAGCATGGATCATCCTATTGAGTTGTCATCTCCCTTTTCAGAAACCTATCAATTTTACTCCAGGAACCAAAAGTTGGAATACGGTTCATCGTTCCGAAGAACGGACCGAGAACTCATTCATGATTTCTGGGGGTTCCTACACTGGTATCCTTTCCTTTCCACCTGCACATGAAACAAACATTAGTCTTGGGTTGCCTCCCAAGCAGCGCCTGATTTAACGTTGCTGCACAACGAAGGTCGCTTGACTACTCAGACTTCATCAAGCTTTCTCATGGGTTTCCTCCCATACAGTGCCTAATTTAACGTCATGGCACGATGTAGGTTGCTTGATTACTCATACTTCATCAAGCTTCTTGAGTGGGACAAATTCATCTAGGCTTCATGCTTAAATTGTTTTGAGCTCCTCTGCTGTGCCAAAATAAGCTTTTTTCCGCTGTCCATTTGCCTTGAACCCTTTTCCTTCATGATTTTCAAGTTCAACGGCCCCATTAGGAAACACTTGTACCACCTTGAAAGGTACAATCCACTTGGACTTCAACTTGCCAGGAAACAAGCGAATTCTAGAATTGAAAAGCAGAATGAAGTCGCCAAGCTGGAAGTTTCTCTTTTCTATCTTTCGGTCGTGATACAATTTCATCTTCTCTTTGTATAAGGCTGAACTCTTATATGCATTCAGGCAGAACTCATCCAACTCATTCAATTGCCCAAGACACTGCAACGATGCCTCAGACCAATCTAAGTTCAGTTTCTTCAACGCCCACATGGCCTTATGCTCTAACTCAAGTGGAAGATGGCACGCCTTACCAAACATAAGTTGATATGGTCACATACCTATTGTGGTCTTGAATGCAGTCCAGTATGCCCACAAAGCATCATCTAACTTTCTACACCAATCCTTTCTATTTGCATTGACCGTCTTGGACAGGATTGACTTGATTTCGTAGTTGGAGACTTCCACTTGCCCACTAGTCTGGGGATGATAGGGCGTTGCAACATTATGCTTCTCTCCATATTTCTCTAGTAAAGCACATAACAGCTTGTTGCAAAAGTGAGAGCCTCCATAACCAATGATTGTCTGTGGTGTATCGAATTTGGAGAAGATGTTCTTTTTCAAGAACGTTGTGACACACTTACCCTCATTACTGGGAAGCGCTACCGCCTCCACCCACTTTGATACATAGTCAACAGCTACTAATTTGTACCAGTTTTCATATGACAACACAAACAGGCCCATGAAGTCAATACCCCAAATGTTAAATAGCTCAATTACAAGGATGGGGTTAAGAGGAAGCTCATGCCTCCTTGATATACCTCATTTTCTATAACACCCCATCCCTTTTGAAACCTATATGACTAAGTTAATATCGACAAAGGTACTTGAGCTCAAGATTGTGAACGGGTACTTTGGCCTACAATTTGAAATGGTCAAATATATATAAGTGTTAAGTTAAAGTATAAGTGAGGTGCTTGCTCGACGTATCTAAGTTCTTAGGTGACAAGTAGGTGCATCACCTACCTACGCTAACGAACTATGTTCCGAGGGCCGATTGTTGGTAGCAACACAATGGATTATTAGACCTAATGGTATCCCGAATGAAGATTAATGATGGCCCATCAAAGTATAACAAAATTTGGCCCAAACAACTACAAAAGGTAGCCAGCAATGTTGACCACATTTTGACCCAAGAGAAGCCCAAAATCAGTCACAAAACTTAACCCTTTTGAGGCCCAAGCAAAAGATAATTTTGGCCCAAGTTGCTTGACCCATTTTGGCCCAAATATACTTAAAAAAAGTCTTCCAAAAAGGTCCCCTTATACAGACCTTTTGTTGATCAATATTGATCACAAAAAACTTGAAAAAATCTCTCTTATCTTCTTTCCTCTTGGCAACCCCTCTCTCCCTGTAGGGTTCTAAGAAGAGCAAGATTCATTCAAGCTTAAGGTGATTTAAACAACTTAGTATCTTGGTACTAATATACTACATATAGCTAGGATATCCTATGGTAAGAAATACATGAACTATGGAAGCCCCTTACTTAAGGTTTGACACTTAGATGTTACGTAACAATTAAGACATTTCTTCTTCTCTTGTTGGTGTGTGTGTAGGGGGTACTTAAGCTATGAAAGGCATCAATAAAAATAGGATAAAAACACTCCTTCAAGTGTGGTAAGTACTCTTCCTATAACCATCTTTTTGGATTGAAGTTTGGATGGAAAAATGTTGTTGAATTGTTGTTAAGAACTCACGGGAGGGTGATCGAAAGTCGTTGGTTCAATGAATTACTATTTTATTTCACTGTGGTGATTTGTGTAAGGGCTGGTTGATGTGTTTTGTATTGTTGGAGGTAGTAGGTTGGTGTGTGGGTGATGTGTATTAAAATGGGGGAGAAAGGTGTGACGATACACCCTTTAATTAATGCCCAATACGTAAATCTACCTGGGAAATGTTTAGCTACTATTTTGGCAAAGTTGCATCAGGTTTAAGAGCTAATATTAGCTTCATTATACCCTTGTATTTTAGATTAACTTAATAAAGGAAAGGCCAAGTTGTGGTAAGCGTAATCTTTGGAAGGAACGAGGTAAGTTAAGGTTTCTTTGCTCCTTATCGGTATGAATCTAGAAATAGAACTCTAAATCTCCGAAAGAAGGAATTCGAGTATTCGATTGTAAGAGAGATGATTTGGTAAATTAACAAGTCTTAAGGAATTAAGTGATACATTATGGTGATTCAAGTCGCCTTATAAAAATCTGATACTTTTTTTTTGCATGAAACATAAGTTATCCCTTTGTCGAGTTTCTTCTTTGTATTGTCATCCCTAGTCAAGCATTAGATAGTATAAAAGGAAGGTTAGCAAGTCAACTCTCAATTCATATATATTTTTTAAGTTGAGTCCAACATCTAGTAAGTTAAGGGTAAAGGAATTATCTAAATGAACCTGTATAACTAACAAGAGTAGCTTTGAAGGTCCATCTAGTAATATACTTATTACGCGTGGATTGCATGTTAGTGTGCATCGAGGCGCTACTACCATATTGAGGCTATTATATACATAGAGTGCACCAAGGTTCTACTGCCATATTGAGGCCATTATATACATAGTGTGCACCGAGGTGCTACTACCATATTGAGGCCATTATATACATAGTGTGCGCCGAGGCGCTACTGCTATATTGAGGCACTATTATGGTTCAGCGTGGGTTATAAAGAGTGAGTTGCAGTGTGAGTTAATGCATGTATTGTATTCTAAAAAGAATAAAGGAGAAAAGAGCTTAACGAGTCTTACCAATTACAGTATACAAGTTTCATATTATATCTTGTTCAGATTTACTACTTGAGACTTACTATTATGTTTCTACCTTACATGCCAATACATTATTGTCATATTAACATCCCCATTGCCTGGGGGAATTGCAGTCATGCCTGCAGGTCCAGAAAGAAACCCAGACAGACCTTTTCAGTAGGAGTTGCAGAGTTCAGCCATTTTGGTAAGCTCCATTCTTTCTGGAGCTGACGAGTCAGAGGTCTAGCTTATATTTTGACCAGGTTATGTATATGTACAGTTTATGGGTATTCCAGGGCCCTGTACTGGATATGAGATGTTTTACTTACTCGTATAGGTTTGTAGATGTTTATATGTGTATCAGTGTTGGGTATAGCCTTGTCGACCTTGTTATTATCTATCTACTATGATATTAGCCTTGTCGGCCTTGAGTTGTTTACCTACTATTGAGCTATCACTGTTCCTAATTGATATACTTAGAGACCTTGTTGGTCTCATACCCCCAACAGGTTCAATATAGATACACTCAATTTTGGCACTCTCGGCCTTTTGGGGCTCTAGGTGCCGATCCCGCGTCCCCTATTTTGGGGCGTGACCAACTTGGTATCAGAGCACGTTGAATCCTAGGAAGTCTACAAGCCATGTCTAGTAGAGTCTTGCTTATGGGTGTGTTGTGCACCATGCCTATAATCATGAGGCTATGGGATATCTAGGTATTGTTATCCTTCTTTCATCTGCTAGATCCTGCAATAGAGCGAGGTCATAAGATATTTGAAGTCTAATTCATGCTTTTCTATTCCTTGTTTACAGAAATGCATGTGACCAGACAAATGACTAGCCGATGGGTTGGCACGGATTCAGGGGAAGGACTAGTCATTTCCCTGCCTATCCGGATGGATAGATTGGAGGCTCAAAGTGAATCATCGATAGTAGAGATCCCAGTTCATCCAGTACTTGATGAGACTAGAAGGGATTCAGCACCACCAACCCCACCTACTCTAGTGGCACCTGAGATAGCTAGAGATGAACCAGCACCTGCAGCTCATCCACCTGAAGCAGAGGACCAGGACATCAGTAGTGCAGTTCCATTATTAACCCAGATAGAAGCCACATAACAACAACAAATAGGGGCATCGGCGAGTCCTAGGTCAGGTGACTCAGAAAGTTCTAGGGCTCGAGAGTTTATCATCCTAAGTCCCCCTATATTTATAGGCTCTAACCCATGTGAGGATCCTCAGGAGTTTATTGATCAGACGTATTGGGTACTTTGAGTAATGCATGCAACAGTAGTGGAGGCAGTGGAGTTTTTATCTTTCATGTTATGAGATGTAGCCATTTTCTGGTTTGAGGCTTGGGATTATTCTAGGGGATTAAATACACCCCCAGCTGAATGGGATGAATTTTTAGAGGCCTTCATAGCTCACTATCTTCCACAGGAGGTTCGAGAGGCTAGACTTGATTAGTTTCTAGCCCTTAGGCAGGGCAATACGAGTGTTCGAGAGTATAGCCTTAGGTTTAATTCATTAGCCAGGTACGCCCCCGATATTATGAGTACTATGCGAGCTAGAGTTCATCGTTATGTGGGTGGCCTTAAGGATGAATTTATTAAGGGATTAACGATAGCAGCCACAAAAGAGGATATGAATATTTCTAAGATACATGCTATTGCTCAGACTGCAGAGGATCAGAATAAGAGGGCTAGATATACTGGGTCCTATGGAGAGTCATGAGGTAATGTTAGGCCACATTTTCATAGGAGATCACCCCACCCTACTTGTAGTGCCCCATATCAGTTGCAAAGGCAGAGGTATGATCATTTTTCTCAGCCTGGACCAGGCCACAGTTCAGGTGCATCCAGTTCCTATTGCCAGGGGCATTCAAGTAAGATGAGGCCACCTTTGCCACCTTATGTTCAGTTCAGTACGAAGCATCCTCGGATATGTCGCCTGGGTTCAGATACTTGTTATTCTTGTGGGCATCCTGGTCACTTTATGCGAGACTGTCCAAGTAGAGGTAGGGGTGAAATTTCCAAGCCTAAAGGTTTGATGGCATCTTTTTCATCTACTATTCGTCCCCCTAGGACAGGCGCACAGGCTAAACCATGTCATGGTAGAGGTAGAGGAGGAGGAGCATCCAGTTCAGACGGTGGTCATAATCACACTTATGCTCTAGCCGGTCGCTAGGACTTGGAATCATCACTTGATGTTGTTACAGGTACATTGACTATTTTTACTCATGCTGTTTATGCACTTATATATCCTGGCTCTACTCTTTCATATGTTACCCCGCTCATTGCTGGTAAGTTATGGGTAGACCCAGAGTTGTGTCCTAGACCCTTTGTTGTATCTACACCGGTTGGTGAATCTATTATAGCTAGATGAGTTTATGGAGATTGTGAAGTGTGGATTTATGAACGTCTCACTTGAGCTGATCTAACTGAATTAGATATGATTGACTTCGATGTCATTATGGCTATGGATTGGTTAGAAGCATGTTATGATAATATCGATTATAGAACTAAGGTTGTCAAATTCCATTTTCCAGAAGAGACAATCCTGGAATTGAAAGATAATGCTTCCATGTCAAGGGGTACGTTTATTTCCTACCTTAAGGCCTAGAAAATGATTTCTAAATGCTATATCTATCATCTAGTTCGAGTAAAAAGCATAGAGGATGTATTCTCAAATGAGCTTCTAGGAATCCCTCCAAAAAGGGAAATTGAGTTTGCCATTGATCTACTCATAGATACTCAGCCAATATCAATTCCCCCTTACAGGATGGATCCTGCAGAACTAAGAGAGTTAAAGGAATAGTTGAAGGTTCTACTCAAAAAAGGTTTCATTAGGCCTAGTACATCGCCATGGGGCGCACCAGTTTTGTTTGTTTGTAAAAAGGATGGGTCCTTGAGAATGTGTATCGATTACCGAAAACTGAAAAAAGTTACAATCAAGAATAAGTTTCTGCTTCCATGCATTGATGACCCTTTTGATCAGTTGCAAGGAGACAAATGTTTTTCAAAGATTGACTTGCAGTCAGGGTATCACCAGTTGCGTGTTAAAAGGGTAGATGGTCCGAAGACAACCTTTAGGACAAGGTATGGCCACTTCTAGTTTCTAAAAATTTCTTTAGGGATTACTAATACCCCAGCAGCTTTTATGGACCTAATTAATCGGGTCTTCAAGCCATTCCTAAATGTATTCGTGATCGTATTTATTAACGATATCCTAATTTACTCGCGGTTCAAAGCCGAACATACTGATCATCTGTGTGCAGTATTGCAAACACTTCAAAATCATAAATCATATGAAATGTTCTCCAAGTGTGAGTTTTGGTTGAATTCAATGGCTTTTCTTGGACATATAATTACAGACGGAGGTATTAGAGTTGACGGTCAAAAGATTGAAGCTTTAAAGAATTGGTTGAGGCCCTTGAATGCTACAGAGATTCAAAGTTTTTCTTGGCTTAGAAGGTTATTACCGGAGGTTTGTGGAAGGATTTTCTTCTATCTCTGCACCATTGAAAAAGTTGACTCATAAAGCTTCCAAGTTCCAGTGGTCTGATGCATGTGAGCAGAGTTTTCAGGAGTTGAAGGACAGGCTTACTTCAGCACATGTAATAACTTTGCCAGAGGGCACAAAAGGTTATGTTGTTTATTTTGATGCTTCAAAGATTGTGTTGGGCTGCGTTTTAATACAACATGGTAAAGTTATTGCCTGATGTAATGACCCTTCCGGTTATTTCCACGTATACATTTTCCTTGAACCGTTAGAGCTTGTTTGTAGTGGTCCCAAGTCATTTAAGGCTTGTCGGGACCAGTATTTCGGTGCCGGGTCCATTTGTTTGGTCGTATGATAAGTTTTGAAGACAAGTAAGTCGGCAAAAGTTATCGTAAGTTTCTTTAATAAATTTTTTGAACTTTGGGTAAAATGTCTCGTAGCTTTTCTCTCAATATATAAAGATTTAAAAGTCCCCCAAAATACCAAATCAAAAGGTCTACGAGTCTAGTTTCCAACGCACAAAACCGCACGTCCAACTGATCGCGGAGTAAAAGGTTATGACTGTTTTACCGTGGACTGTCTGGCAGAAACCGGGTTGCGAACCGGGTCGCGAACCGGGTCGGGTCAAAATCGATTTAAAGCCTGAACTTCACATTTTAAAACGCCATTTCAGTTCTGAAACAGTGAGAAAACATAAGGGAGGATTCCAAGAGAGTTCTTGAGTATCAAAATCGTGCGTTGGTGAATTGCGAGCCTAGGTTTGAGAATTTATTAACATCGCGTATATTTGAAAATATTTTATTTGAAAGTTGAATTTGGTAAAATGTTATATTATTATTTCCTTTTTAAAAATATTTTAAAGGTTTATGAAAAATATTTTTGTTATGATATAATTGTATATGTATTTATTTTATAAGGTTTTTATACATTGTAATATTTTAACGGAGATAGTAAATTTAGTTATGTTGAAAATTATTATTATAATATAGTAGGTTTTATTTGAAATAATTTTCTATTAATTATGGTATATTCAAAAAGCTATATTTATTTTACCACGAACTTATGCAATACCCGAACACTTTCGTAGTGGAATGGAATTAATTGTGTGGTGCCACTCCACTTCCACGTGGAAGTGAAGTGGAATATGCAGCAATTAGTGTAACTATAGGTGGCATCTAATTAATGCCTTGACTTTTTGGTTAATTAATTAATTGATTAATTAATGTGTAAGAAATTCTCTTTGTTCAACATTTGTTCATGATACATATATATTAATCAACTTCTATTCGTCATAATTTGATTACGAGGTGCAATTTTATAAACTCTTCAGTATATGTATATACTTACACCCACGAGTGAGGGAAATTGTAGGGAAGAAATTATATTTTGATGTTACGTTTAATTTTGGAAAGGAAATAAATTATCTACGTCAAGTTATTCAAGCCCGAGTTCAAGTTTGATTTCGTTTCGGAGCTTCTTTCCGGAGAGGTTCGAGCTTGTCATCGAACGACAGGTAGGTTACGGTTTATTTTCCCTAGACTCCGCATATATAGGATAAAATTGTATTAATGGGCATCCTTGGGTTGGTTTATTAGGTTGGTACCACAGACCTCGACCGCTTTATTCATGTCAGCCTACTTTTGTTCCTCCGTTGCTTGTAGTGTTTGCCGATATATTTTATTTACCCTTGCGGTCCTGTGAGGCCTTGTTGACTCTGGAACATAGAAGGTGGGATTTTGGGAATGTCCGCGAGTCCCGGGCATAGAATTATCCTTCTAGTCTGGTTATGCTTGCTGAGTAGTTGTGGGCCTGTGCAGGGTCGATAGGTTGATTGTGAGCTGCTGGGCATCTATTGTGTTTGATTATACCATTTTCATGCATATAAAGATGTTTTATACATGTTTTACTACGGTTTGGGCTTCGGGCCTACAGACACAATTTTCTAAACCTTGCATGGCCCGGGGGGGCCGTTTTTTATGGAAATAATTTGGAAATAGGTTGATTTAACTTGTGAATATTCCTGGGTAAAAGGAAGTAAAATTATGTTTTAAATCACCAGTTTTACAATTAACACTAGACTCGGCAGGGCCGGGGTGCTAGTTGAGTTTTCTTGCTACTTGAGATGATTTTTAGCCTCGGTCGGACCGAGCACCTGAGATGACTTTCTACTGTTTAGACCCGGTTATGCCCGGGCACCCTTGGAGGGGTTTTTGAGATATTTTTCTACTACATTAGTCCTAGACAGGGTCTGGGCATGCATATTCGAGACTGAGTCTCTATCTTGAACCCGGACTTGCTTCCGGACGACATGTTTGATACTGAGTTTTAGTATGGGGTTTGGGACCTCCATGGACCTTGCCATACGGGCCAGGGGATTCGGGCTGCGTTTGCCGGAGGAAGGGTATACGGTGGAGTAGAGGTATACGGGCAGTGTCCTTCCATGAAACCTACCTGCTGGGCCGGATCGGCACCAGAGGAGGTACATACAGGGATACCATTTCACCTGAGATCTTCATGTATCATATCATTCATTGTTTGAGGCTCCACCCTTGTTTGTTGTTTGTTGATTGTACGCTCCGGTAGTATGGGATGCCGGAGGGTTTGTTTTCACTTGTTTGTGTTCCTTGGTTGTATGGGCGGCCGGGGGACTGTAGGTAGACTCTTGCTATTTACTTACAGAATTGTTCCCTGTTACGGTTAAGTATGAAATTGGTTACTGCTAGACTGTTAGTTTCTGGAATTGAGATTGATATGATTAGTTGAGTTTGATTCATGTCTCTGAGCATGACTATCATTACTCTTTCCCTCTTCTTATACTTGAGGTTACCGGTATACCGTCCATTTCATAAACTTATTATGTATACACTTTTATTGCAAGGACCCCAGGTGCGTTACTTCTTACTTCCACATGTGCCTTTGGTGTGTCTATTCTTCTTACTGGCCTCACATGTGGTTCTGTTGATTTCCCTCTGGGCTAGTTTATGTGTACCTTTCATTGATTTCTGTGACTGCTTGCTTCTATTCTGTCTGTTACTATGCTTTTATCTTATATGTGCCCAGTCGGCCTATGATACCTACTGGGTACCTTATTCTTCGCATTTGGTGCTCACCCTACCCCCCTGCATCTTTGGGTGCATATCCTAGCGTAGGCCATCGTCGTTAGATCACTGTGATTCGTGCTTGGAGATCTGTTGGGGACTACTTCAGACTGAGGGTGAGCTCTTGGTGATCGGAGCTTAGCTTTAGTTTATCGTTTGCTTCATGTACTCTATTACCATTCAGAGACATCTGTATATATTGTTTGGGATCGTTTGCACTCCATGTATGTAGTTTTGGCTCTATATTATGATACCAGGTCTTGGGGTTTAGTTTAGTTTCCGCATATGTATATATATCCCTGTTATCTATTCCTTTTGTCTTGTTCCCATATTTGTTAGATAGTATCCATTACTAACTGTCCTGGGCTACGGGGATTGGTTCACCTACCGGGGGATGTAGGTGCCATCATGACCGAGGAATCGGGTTTTGACAACTTGGTATCAGAGCTCTAGGTTCATCAGTGTCATCAGTATAGGAGCCAATGTCTAGTAGAGTCCCGCGGATCGGGGAGGAGATGTCCGTACTCAATCTTTGGGAGGCTACAGTGATATTTTAGGAAATTTGACTCTTTCCTTACTTCTGTGTCATGCGTAGAACCCTTGAAGTTTCTGGAAATCTCATTTGTTCTACTTCATTCTTCCGCAGATGGTTCGTACGAGATCATTGGCATCACGCAGAGATGAGCCTCCCACTCCAGCTAAGGGTCGAGGACGCCCTCGAGCAGTGGGACCTGCTAGAGCTGCTAGAGTTGAGATAGAGCCCGAGCAGCATGTGGATCAGGGGGCAGCCCAGGTACCACCAGCTCCAGTTCCAGCTCCACCGCCAGCTCCAGTACCAGCTCCAGTGCCCACTTCTATGCCAGCTCCAGCCGCAGCTCAGTCTCCAGATATTCAGGGATTACTATTACAACTTTTGGGTGTGATTGGAGAGTGGCCTTCTGAGGTAGCGCAGATATCCGCTCAGGGGGGAGCCCTGGGTGCACAGAGCTCAGGAGCGCAGCCTTCTACTATTGCTCCCCGTGCGGAGGTCATTCCGGTTCCATCTGTTGCACAGCCTCTTGCTCCTCGCCCAGCTATGACAGAGTCAGAGCAGAAGGCATTGGGTAGGTTTTTGAGGTTAGCACCTCCGAGGTTTGCTGGTACTTCTGGACATGATCCACATGACTTTATTACTACCTGTGAGGAGATGTTGCATCATCTGGGTTTGTTGGAGACTCACGGGGTTGGTTATACTACCTATCAGTTGGAGGGCCCAGCGAAGTTATGGTGGAAGACCCAGGTTGCTTGTAGACCACCGTCGTCACCTTCTTTGACATGGTCTGAGTTTTATGAGGCCTTTATGGCCAAGTTCCTACCTCATAGTGATCGTGAGCGTCGCAGGGAGCAGTTTACTCACCTTATGCAGGGATCTATGACTATCTCAGAGTATGAGACTCGTTTTCATCAGCTAGCACCATTCGGAGCTATGATCATTCCTACCGAGGCAGATAGGATTCGCAGATTTGTATGGGGTTTGAGGCCAGAGATCAGGCAGCCTGCTGAGATATTCGTCGCCAGTGGTCGGTTATTTCAGGCTATCGTAGACTATGCCCGCACTGTGGAGGACTTACAGCGACATGATCAGGGGTCCAGAGATAAGAGGCCTCCGCATCAGGGTGTCTACAGTGGTTCCAAATATAGTGGTAGAGGTCCTGGCCAGTGGAGCCGGAGTTATCAGCCACAGCAGTACCAGGGTCAGTCCAGCCGACCGGTTCAGGCTTCCCTTCAGACTTTCGGTAGTACCCAGTTCGAGCAGGGTCAGAGCAACCATCAGGGCTATAGCGGCCAGTCTTCGAGGGGTACAGTTTCTGGGGCATCAGGTCGTGGTGGTCATACGGAATCTACTGGTTCATCTCGACTGAGTAGGCCATCAGGGGCTTGTTTTACTTGTAGTGCGATTGCTCATTTTGCTAGAGATTGCCCTCAGCAGGGTACAGTTCAGTTGGCCGAGCCTTTACGAGCAGTTCAGCCTCCAGCTAGAGGGGGTGGTCGTCAGAGTAGAGGTGGTGCTCTGCACGGCAGAGCAGGTGGTAGGGATGGCGGTCGGGTAGGTGGAGGTCGTTGTCAGTTTTACGCGGTCCCTAGGAGACCAGAGGCAGAGGCCTCAGATGCTGTGATTACAGGTACGATTTATATGTGCCATCAGTCTGCTATGGCTTTATTTGATCCTGGATCCACTTGTTCATATGTATCTGCCTACTTTGTACCTTGTTTGGGGTTTGCTAGGGAGCCATTATCTGTTCCTGTTTCTATTTCGACCCCAGTAGGATATTCTTTAATAGTGGATCGGATTGTGAGATCTTGTAAGCTATCTATTGGTGATTCAGAGACTTGGGGTGATTTGATGATTCTTGATATGCTAGATTTTGATGTGATACTGGGCATGGACTCGTTATCCCCTCACCGTGTGGTTTTGGATTGTTATGCCAAGACCATTACCATAGTTGTGCCCGGTGTATCCCCAGTTGTATGGCAGGGTTCTGTTAGCCATGCACCATCGGGGATCATCTCTTGTCTTCGAGCTAGGAAGTTGATTTCTCATGGTTGTTTAGCTTATCTAGCATATGTCCGAGATGTTAGTGCTGACCCTACTTCTCCTGAGTCCGTTCCTGTGGTTAGAGACTTCCTCGATGCTTTCTATCTCTCGTAAATGCTTGAACATATGAAGTCCCAAAACAGGGATCAGAGAAATGAGGCTACTATTTGCACTGGTCCCCTGGAATAGATGATGTCCCAATGCGGTGACATCGCTATGGTGGGCATTGCCTCATTACTGTGAATTAGGCTCACTACATTAGTCCTTTTCATTACAAATACAGACTCGTTCTGGCGAGAAGAGCTTTGCCATAGCAAAGGGTCGAGTATAATGCCATCTAAAACAAACAATTTAGCATTGCCACTGGCATAGACTCTTTTCCTAACATTCAATGCTCAAACACCTCAATACTATACAAATTCTCAGCTATTTTATCGGATTCTCAACACACAATAATTACACTACTATCCCAACAACCATGATCTATTATTGCCTCATTTATCGATAACTTTTAACAATATTTCATTACATAATTATATAATCAACACATTAACATAACTCTTACAGTCATATACCAATTGGATCTGTAATGACCCTTTTGGCCATTCCTACATTTATGCTTTCTTTGTATTGTTAGAGCTTGCCTGTAGCATTTTAAGTCATTTATAACTTGTTAGGACCGGTGGTTTGGTACCCTGGCTGTTTGTATGGTCTTTATGGTCGTTTCCCTATTTTAGAGCCTAAACTTATAATATCATTGACTTTGGTCAACATTCTTGGTAAACGTACTCAGAATCAAATTTTGATAGTTCAATTAGCTGTAGAACATGGATTTTTGTTTGGTTAGACCCTTGGCCTAGGTCTGCAAGCTTTCAGTTTGGTTTTGTGTTGTTTTTTATGTTATCTAGGTAGTTGAATATGAAAGTTTAACTTTGGTCAACATTCGGAGAAGACGGCCTCGGATGGAAATTTTGTCAGCATTACTAGTTCCAAAATGTCAACTTTGGGCTAAAAGGACCTTTGGTTTTGGTCCTAAGGATTCCAGACTTATTTTTGGGTATTGAGTTTCACTTTGGTAAAAGGTTAGTTTTGAGAGTTGGTCCCACTTTTCATTAAACTAACCCCCATTGGATTTTTCATCAGTTCTATTGAGTCCAGAATGCTATTTATGGTATGTTAGCATAGTTTATTTGCACGCATGGGGTCCCAAATGAGCAGTGTGGGCCCACCTGAAGAATTTTTCCTTTTAGATTTATGTTGGTTGCTATAGCAGGTGCAGGCCTATGGCCTTAATCGTGATTGCGATGGTCTGTCTCATTGGTCATTGCGACCATGGGGGTCCCTTCAAATGATCACGATGAAGGGCATGTGCACCAGCTTCCTTTTCTCTACATAACCGCGGGATCCTTCCTCGTGACCGCGATAAAGCCTTTCCCCTCCTATTCTTCATGATTGCATGGCCAGTCCTTGCAATTGTGATGGTCTAGCTTGTGTGGTCCTCGTGATCGTATGTGGTCCCTTCGCGATTACAAAGAAGGACCCCTGGGAAGTATATAAACCTCTCTCTTCATTTTCATCTCCTCAAAACCAAAAACCTCCATTAACATACAACTCAAGCTCCCCAAAACTTCACATCACTTCAGTTCTTAGTATTTAGGTGGAGATTCTTGGTCCCGTGACCATTTTATCATCTCTAACTTGGTAAGTTCCTTGTTAATTTTCATAATTCTCCTCTAGATTTCCTTAGATTGTTCTTATCATTGGTTGGCTATTTTGAGCCATTCTTTGACCAATTTCTCCTAATAATCTGAGCATGCACTCATGGGAGTGTGGTGATCATTGTACGCTTTTCTATTTCTGACTTTGGGTTTCAGGGCCCACAGGCACGTCCTATGACCCAAATTTTGACCCGGCTATACTTTTAAAAATATGGGTATCATTAGTCTTATTTTAACGCGTAGTTTATGTTTATGATAGTTTGATTTTGTTTTGGAGCTTCTCGGAGTAGTTCGAGCTTGGACATCGTCATTCTAGTAGATTGTCATCAGACAACAGGTAGGTTATGATTTAACTCTTCTAGACTTTGCCTATATAGGCTATAATTGTACTAATTAGTATTCTTGGGTTGGGTTTATTAGCTTGGTACCCCATACCTTGTCCACTTCTTTATGTACGACTTATTTTCACTCTGATAATTTTAGTATTCATTGTAGTTGATAGTATCACCCTTGTGATCCTGTGTGGCCTTGTATTTGACTCTAGACCATAAATGGTGGGTTATTTGGGGATGTCTATGAGTCTCGGACATCAATATTTGACTATTGAGCTAGTTATCTGTGATGTAGAGTGATTGGAGTCTGTGTAGGGCTTATAGGTTGATTGTGAGCCGTTGAGCTGCTGTTTGTGATTAAGCATGCCATTATCATGGATATAAAGAGATTTCTTCATGTTTCACTATGATTTTGGATTCGGGCCTACTATTGATGGTTTTCTAAACCTTGCATGGCCTCGAGGGCCTGTTTTTAGTAAAAATGGTTATAAAGGGTTTGGAATTATTTTCATGGATCTTGTTGGGGTAAAAAGAGTTAAAAGGCTGATTTATCACTGGTTTTCATATTGTTTCTAGACTCAACGGAGATAGAGTGCTAGACATATTTTCCTGTTGGTTTTGAAATGATTCTAAACTCGGTCAGACCGAGCAACAAATTGGTTTTACTACTATTTTAGACTCGGTTATTTCCGAGCACTCTTATTGGGGGTTTTGAGACTCGATTCACCGATTTAGACTCGGGTAGCACCCTGAGCATGCATTTTCAAGATTTGGTTACTTATTTGGATCTGAATACACTCCAGATGGTTATATTTAGCTTTTGAGATTTAGTATGTGGTCGAGGACCTCCATGGACCTTGTCGATCCAGACTAGGGGTTGTAGGCCGAGTATGTCAGGGGAGAGGTATACAGTGTAGTTGAGGTATATGGGCTGTGTGCTTTCATGGATACTACATGCTGGGTCTGCAGGCACCGAAGGAGGTATATATAGGGTTACTGTTCCACCTAGTTTTCACTTTTGCATCATATTATCCATTTGTGTTTGATTCCGCACTTGTTTTCTATTTGTTGAGTGTATGCTTTGGTAGTATGGGATGTTGGAGGGTTTTTTTTCACTTGTATACATTCCTCGGGTGTATGGGTGCCCATTGGACTGTAGGTAGATTTGTTCTTATTATATCCTCTAATAGTACTATTTCATGCTATAAATCTGGTGAATTTTATGTGATCATCCTTACCTTGTGTGGTTCACTGCTCACCTGTTTATGTTCAGTTACCTTCCTTCCTTTCCTTTTATTGAGGTTACCGGTATACCACATGTTTTCCTAAACTCTCTTATATATTGTTATTGCAAGGACCCCAGGTGCGTTATTCTTTCTTTCACTTGTGTTCTGTTGTATATATGTCTACTAGCTAGCCAAGCATGGTTCATTTCTCCTTGTATTCCTTCTGTGCTAGCTTCCGTGTACCTATTCATTATTTCTGTGACTACTTGTTTTTTTTCCGCTATGTTACTGCTCTTATATATTATATGCACTCAATCAGCCTATGATGACTACTAACTACCCACTGCTTAGCAATTAGTCCTCATACTACACTCTGCATCTTCCTGGTGCAGATCCTAGTGTGGGCCATCGCCGCTGATTCATGGAGACTCATGCGGGCTAACTTTTGGGCTATCTGAGATAGAGGGTGAGCTCCTAGCGACCGCAGTTTAGCTGTTATTTCATCCCTTGTATCATGTACTCTTTTGCTATTCAGAGACAAATGTGTATATTTTCTTTTGGATCCTTTGTACTCTGTATATTTAGTATCGGCTCTTATACTATAATACCATGCCGTGGGTTTGGTTTAGCTTCCATTTATTTATATTCTTGTTGTCTATTTCTTATTTCATTTACTTTGCTTCCGCTATTTATATTGTTCTTCCGCTTGCTTGTTAGATAGTAGCTTTTTACTAACCATTCCGGGCTACGGAGATTGGTTCACCTACAGGGGGGTTGTAGGTGTCATCATAACTGAGAAATAGGGTAATGACAGCTTGGTATCAGAGCTAGGTTCACCGGTGTCATTAGTATAAGAGCTAATATCTAGAAGAGTCATGTGGATCGGGGCAGAGATGTCCGTACTCAATCTTTGGGAGGCTACAATAGCATCTCAAGAAACATAAATCTTCCTTGATTCTATATCGTGCATCATATCCATGATGGTTTACTGAAATCTCACTTGTTCTAGTTCATTCTCCAACAGATGACTCGTAAAAGAGCATCGACATCAGGCAGGGGTGAGTCATTGACTCCAACACCCTCGACTCCAGCTAGGGGCCGAGGAGGTCACAGAGGTAGATCTAGGGGACGTGACTAAGAAGCGGTACTAGTTAGAGATTCTAGGGTCGTGGTGAAGCCCGAGTATGAGCCTGAGATTATTCCAGAGCAGCAGCCTGTGGATCAGGGGACAACATAGGTACCACCAGTGCCAGCACCAGCTTTTGTGATACCTTCAGCCCCATCTCCTTCATCAGATATTCAGGGTTTACTTCTACAGTTGTTGGGTAAGATGGAGGGTCAGCCTGCTAAGGTAGCATAGATATCTGCTCAGGGGGAAACCCTGGGTGTATAGAGTTCAAGAGTGCAGCCTACTACTATGGCTCCCCGTGTTGAGGTTCTTTCGGTACCATCTGTTGCACATCCAATTGTTTCTAGCCCATTCAAGACAGAGACAGAGCAGAAGGCTTTGGGTAGATTTCTTAGATTGGCACCTCCGAGGTTTGCTGGTACACCTGGTCAGGATCCACATGATTTTATCACTACTTATGAGGAGATGCTACATCATTTGGATTTACTGGAGACTCACGGAGTTAGGTATACTACCTATCATCTGGAGGGCTCAGCTAAGTTGTGGTGGAGAACCCAGGTTGCTTGCAGACCATCTTTATCTCCTGCATTACCTTAGTCAAAGTTCTATGAGGCCTTTATGTCCAAATTCTTGCCATAGAGCGATAGAGAGCATTGTAGAGAGCAGTTCACTAGACTTATGTAGGGATATATGACCGTTTATGAGTACGAGACTCACTTCCACAAGCTTTCTCCTTTTGGGGCTATGATCATGCCTATCGAGCCCGATAGTGTCTGTAGATTTTTTGGGGGATTACGGACAAAGCTTAGATAGCAAGCTAAGATATTAGTTGTTAATGTTTGATCATTTTAGGCTATCACAGACTATGTCCGTACCGTGGAGGATTTATATCACCATTATCAGGGGGCCAGAGATAAGAGGCCTTGACACCAAGGCAGCTATAGTGGTTCCCATCGTAGTGGTAGTGGTTCAGGCCAGTGGTCCAAGGTTATCAGCCACAGCAGCACCAGGGTCAGTCTAGTCGACCGATTCAAGCTTTTCTTCAGGCTTCTGGTAGTTCTCAGTTTCAGCATGGTTAGAGTAGCTAGCAGGGTTACAATGGTCATACTCTGAGAGGTACATCTTCTAGGGTATCAAGCTATGATGGCCATACTAGTGCAACTAATTCATCATGGCAGGGTGGGCCGTCAGTGCCTTGTTATAAGTGCAAAGTCATTAGGAACTATACAACAGATTGTCCCCATTGGGGTACAGTTCAACTGGCCCAGCCTATCCGTGTAGTTCAGCCATCGGCTAGAGAAGGGTGGTGGTCAGGCTACAGGTGGTGCCCAGTGTGGCAGGATAGGTGGTAGGGATGATGTCGGTCAGTTAGAGGTTGTCATCAGCTTTATGCAGTCCCTTGGAGACCAGAGGTAGAGGACTCGGATGCTGTGATTACAAGTACGATTTTTGTATGCCTCTAGTCAGCTTTGGCTTTATTTAATCCTGGATCTACGTACTCGTATGTTTCTTCCTACTTTATGCCTTGTTTAGGGTTGGCTAGTAAGACACTATTTGTACCTGTATTTGTTTCGACCCTAGTAGGAGATTCTTTAGTAGTTGATCAGATTGTGAGATCCTGTACAATTTGTATTGGTGATATTGAGACTTGGGTTGATTTAATGAATCTTGATATGTTAGATTTTGATGTGATTCTGGGCATGGACTAGTTATCCCCTCACCGTGCATTTTTGGATTGCTATACCAAGACCATTACCATAGTCGTGACCGACATATCCCCAATTATCTTGTAAGTTTTTGTCAGCCACGTACCATCTGGTATCATCTCTTATCTTCGAGCTAGGAAGTTGATTTCTCACGGGTGTTTAGCTTATCTAGCAAATATCCAAGATACTAGTGCCGACCTTTCTTCCCCTGAGTTGATTCTTATGGTTAGAGATTTCCTAGATGTTTTTCCTACCAACCTTCCAGTCCTTTCACCTGAGAGATATATTGACTTTTCTATCGAGTTAGAGCCGAGCACCAGGCCCATTTGTATTTCTCCTTACTGTATGGCTCCAACAGTGTTGAGAGAGCATAAGGAGCAGCTCCAGGATTTGTTAGCTAAGTGTTTTATTAGGCCGAGTGTGTTGCCTTGGAGTGCTCTTATTCTGTTTCTGAAGAAGAAAGATGGGCCGATATAGATGTGTATTGATTATCGGCAGCTGAATAAGGTGATCATGAAGAATAGGTATCCAATGTCGCGCATAGATGACTTGTTTGATCAGCTTCAAGGTTTAGCCATATTTTTGAAGAAATATTTGAGGTTCGACTACCATCAGTTGAGGATTATGGTAGAGGACATCCCTAAGATAGCATTCAGGACACGTTATGGCCACTATGAGTTCCTGGTGATGTCTTTTGGGTTGACTAATGCCCCCGCAACTTTCATAGACTTGATGCGCAGGGTGCTTAGCCCGTACTTGGACTCATTTGTGATAGTTTCATAGACGAAATCCTAATATACTGAAGGAGTAGAGATGAGCACGAGCAGCACTTGAGGGTTATACTCCATACTTTGAGAGATTATCGGCTTTATGCAAAGTTCTCAAAGTGTGAGTTTTGGCTTGAGTAAGTTGCATTCCTAGGGCACGTGGTGTCTAAGGATGGGATTACTATGGACCCAGAGAAGATTTTAGCGGTTCGTGATTAGCCAAGACCTACTACTCCTACCGAGGTTTGCAGCTTTATTGGGTTAGCAGGGTACTACAGGAGGTTCGTCGAGGGCTTTTCTTCCATAACAGCATCTTTGACTATGCTGACTAGGAAAGATGTCCCATTTCAGTGGTCGGATCAGTACGAGGATAACTTTCAAAGGCTTAAGGCCTTGTTGACTTCAGCTCCAGTGTTAACTTTGCCAGTTGAGGGTCAGAGTTTCTTAGTATATTGTGATGCTTTTGGGGTTAGTCTTGCTTGTACATTGATGAAGCAGGGTCGTGTGATAGCTAATGTATTGAGACAGGTGAAGGTTCACTAGTGCAACTACCCCACTCATAACTTGGAGTTGGCAGCGGTAGTCTTCGTGCCAAAGATTTCAAGGCATTACCTATTTGGTTTACTGTGAGATCTTTATCGATCACCATAGTCTTTTATACATCACGAGTCAGCGAGAGCTAAAATCTAGGAAAAGGAGATGGATTGAGTTACTAAAGGACTATGACTTTACTATTCTATATCATTCGAGCAAGGCAAATGTGGTAGCGGATGCCTTGAGTCAGAAGACACTGAGTATGGGCATCCTAGCTTCACTTTCAATTTTAGAGCGGTCATTAGCTTTGGACATCCAATCCTTAGCTAACCGTTTGGTTAGGCTTGACTTGTCGGATCCTAGCAGAGTTCTCGCCAGTATTTAGGTTCATTCTACCTTGGTTGATCAGATTTAGAGCTATCAATTTGAGGATCAGCGATTGTGTGACCTTCGTGATCAAGTGGTTCGGGGTGAGGCTAGCCGGGATACTCTAGATTCAGATGATTTTGTGAGGTTTTATAGTCGTCTTTGTGTTCTGAGAGTTGATGACTTGATTTAGTTGATACTTTAGGAGGCACAATGTTCTAGATATTCCATCCATCCTAGCACAAAGAAGATGTACAGAAATTTAAGATAGCTTTACTGGTGGAACAGTATGAAGTGAGATGTAGCAGAGCTTATATCTTGGTGCTTGAACTATTAGCAGGTTATGTTCGAGCACATGAGACTTGGTGGTTTGATGCAGCGACTTCCCATTCCTGAGTGGAAGTGGGAAGGGATTACTATGGACTTCATAGTTGGGTTGCCACGTAATTCTCGAGGATTTGACTCCATTTGGGTGATTATTGATTGGCTGACTAAGTCAGTGCACTTCTTTCTGGTCCAGACTACCTACAGTGTAGAGAGGTTAGCTCAAATTTACCTTCGTGAGATTGTTCGGTTGCATGGGGTCCCAGCTTCTATCATTTCGTACCACAGCATTCAGTTCACATTTTAGTATTGAAGGGTGATTCAACGAGACTTGGGTATAGAGGTTCATCTTAGTACCGCATTCCACCCTCAGACAAATGGCCAGTCCGAGAGGACTATTCAGGTCCTGGAGTAAATGCTTCGGGCCTGTGTTCTTGACTTTGGAGATTCTTGGGATTAGTTTGTGCCTTTGGCCAAGTTTGCTTATAATAATAGTTTCTATTAAAGCATTGGCATGGCACTTCTTGAGGACTTGTATGGTAGGTATTGAGAATCGCTGGTTGGTTGGTTTGATGGTTTAAACTCTAGGTCACAGAGTACAGACTTGCTTTGTGATTCCTTAGACAAAGTTCGTGTGATCCATGACAGACTTTCGGTAGCCCAGAGTAGGTAGAAGAACTACACTAATTGTAGATATCATGCCATAGAGTTTAGTGTTCGTGACTTGGTATTCCTCTATGTATCGCCCATGAAGGGCATGATGAGATTTGGCAGATGGTGCAAGCTTAGCCCCAAGTATGTTGGGCCATTTGAGATCCTTTAGAGATTTGGTGGTGTTGCCTATCAGTTAGCTTTGCTTCTGACATTTTTATCTATATAACCAGTATTTCATGTATTGATGTTACGGTGGTATGTCCCAGATGAGCCTCATGTGTTGTAGTAGGACTAGCTTCAGTTGGATGAGAGTTTAGCTTTCGTTGAGGAGTTGATTGCTATTCTGGACAGAGAGGTCAGGAAGTTAAGATCTAGGGAGATTCCAGTTGTTAAGGTTCAGTAGAGGCACCATCCAATCAAGAAGGCTACCTGAGAGACCGAGAGAGAGATGTAAGCTCAATATCTGCAGTTGTTTGAGGCATCAGGTACTCCCTTGTTCTTGACTTTCGAGGATGAAAGTCCTTTCTAGTAGTGGATGATGTAATAACCCTTCTGGTCATTCCCATATTTACGCTTTGTATGTATTGTTATAGCTTGCCTGTAGCGGCCCCAAGTCATTTATGGCTTGCTGGACCGGTGATTCAGTTCCCTGGCCGTTCGTGTGGTTTTTATGGCCATTTCCCTATTTTAGAGCCTCAACTTAGAATATCATTGACTTTGGTCAACATTCTTGGTAAACGTGTTTGAAATCAAATTTTGATTGTTTTGTTAGCTCCGGAGCATGGACTTTGGTCTAGTTAGACCTTTGGCCTGGGTGTGGGAACTTTTTGTTTGGTTTTGTGTTAGTTTTTTGTGTTTTCTAGCCAATTGAACTTGAAAATTTGACTTTGGTCAACATTCGGAGAAGGCGGCCTCGGATGGAAATTTTGTCAGTGTTGTTAGTTCTGGAATGTCAACTTTGGGCTAAGGGGACCTTTAGTTCGGATCCTGAGGCTTCTGGACTCATTTTTGGGTATTCAGTTTTTCTTTGGTAAAAGGTTGGTTTTGGGTGTTGGGCCCACTTTTCACTAAAACGACCCCGTTGGCTTTTATGTCAGTTTTGTTGAGTCAGAAATGCTATTTCTAGTATGTTAGCATAGTTCATTTACGTGTGTGGGGTCCTGGATGAGCCCTATGGGCCCACCCAGTGACTTTTTCCCTTCAGATTTCTGTTGGTTGCTATTGCAGGTGCAGACCTATAGCCTTAATCATGACCCCAAGGGAAGCCATCGCAATCATGATGGTCTGTCTTTCAAGTCATCGCGATCGCGAGGGTCCCTTCACGTAATCGCGATGAAGGGCATGTGCACCAGCTTTATTTGGTCTACGCGATCGCGGGATCCTTCCTTGCGACCATGATGAAGCCTTTCCCTTCCTTTTCTTTTCGACCACATGTCTAGTCCTCACGATCATGATTGTCTAGCCAGTGTGGTCCTCGTGACCGCATGGGGTCCCTTCGCAATCGCGAAGAAGGACCCCTGGGCAGTATATAAACCTCTCTTTTTGTTTTCATCTCCTTAAAACCAAAAAGCTCCATTAACATAGAGCACAAGCCCCCCAAAACTTCACATAACTTTAATTCTTGGCATTTGGGTGGAGATTCTTGGTCCTGTGATCATTTTCTCATCTCCAATTCGGTAAGTTCCTTGTTAATTTCCATAATTCTCCTCTTGATTTCTTTAGATAGTTCTTATCATTTTTTGGTTGTTTTGAGCCATTTCTTTGACAAATTTCTTCTAATAGTTTGAGCATGCACTCACTGGGGTGTGGTGATCGTTGTACACTCTTCCATTTCTGGCTTTGGATTGTGGGGCCCACGAGCCACTCGGTGATCCAAATTTCGACCCGTCTATACTTTTAGCAATATTGGTATCATTAGTCTTATTTTAACACGTAGTTTATGTTTATAATAGTTTGATTTCATTTCAGAGCTTCTCAGAGAGGTTCGGGCTTGGACATCATCGTTGTAGCAGCTTGTTATTTGACGACAGGTAGGTTACGGTTTAACTCTTCTAGACTTTGCGTATATAGGCTATAATTGTACTAATTAGCGTCCTTGGGTTGGGTTTATTAACTTGGTACTCGAGACCTTGTCCGCTTCTTTATGTCCGACTTATTTTCACTTTGATAATTGTAGTATTCATTGTAGTTGATAGTATCACCCTTGTGGTCCTGTGTGGACTAGTATTTGACTCAGGACCATAGATGGTGGGTTATATGGGGAAGTCTGTGAGTCTCGTACATTTGTATTTGACTATTGGGATGGTTATCTGTGTTGGAGAGTTATTGGAGCCTATATTGGAGGAGGTGTATACGGTGTAGTTCAGGTATACGCATCGTGTCCTTCCATGGATCCTACCTACTAGGCCTATAGGCGCCGAAAGAGGTACATACAGGGTTACTATTCCACCTGGTTTTCTATTTTGCATCATCTAATCCATTTGTGTTTGATTCCACCCTTTTTTGCGATTTGTGGAGTGTACGCTCCGGTAGTATGGGATGCCGGAGGGTTTGTTTTCACTTGTATGCATTCCTCGGGTGTATGGGCGTCCATTGGGACTGTAGGTAGATTTGTTCTTATTGTATCCTATTGTAGTACTATTTCATGCTATAAATCTGATGAATTTTTATGCGATCATCCTTACTGTTTATGGTTCACTGCTAGCCTATTTATGTTCAGTTTTCGCCCTTCCTTCGCTTTTCTTGAGGTTACCGGTGTACCACCTGTTTTCCTAAACTTTCTTATATATTGTTATTGCTAGGACCCCAGGTGCATTATTCTTTCTTTCACCTGTGCTTTGTGGTATATATGTCTAGTAGCTAGCCGAGCATGATTGTTTTCTCCTTGTATTCCTTCTGTGCTAGCTTTCGTGTACCTATTCATTGTTTCTGTAACTACTTGTTTCTTTTCTGCTATATTACTGCTTTGATATCTTATATGCGCTCAGTCAGCCTATGATGCCTACTGGGTACCCGTGTCTTAGCAATTGGTGTTCATACTACACTCTCCATCTTCGTGGTGCAGATCCTAGTGTGGGCCAACGCCGTTGATTCGTGGAGACTCGTGCGGGCTAACTTTTGGGCTATCCGAGACAGAGGGTGAGCTCCTAGCAACCGGATTTTATCTGTTATCTCATCCCTAGTATCATGTACTCTTTTGCTATTCAGAGACAGATGTGTATATTTTCTTTTGGATCCTTTGTACTCTGTATATTTAGTATCGACTCTTACACTATGATACGAGGTAGTGGGTTTGGTTTAGCTTTCGTTTATTTATATTCCTATTGTCTATTTCTTCTTTCATTTACTTTGCTTCCGCTATTTATATTGTTCTTCTACTTGTTTGTTAGATAGTATCCCATTACTAACCATTCCGGGCTACGGGGTTTGGTTTGCCTATAGGGGGTTGTAGGTGCCATCATGACCGAGAAATCCAGTCATGACAGAATCAGTGAGATACCAACTGAACCTATCTGGGTACCAGTTGTCTTCGTCAAGATACCAATTAGAATTGACTAGATACCAATTGGACTAAACCCAGGAAGATGATAGACTGGGACAACACATAGAAAACAAGAGAAGGGAAACAACTCCTAAATGCCTCATAGATCCCCGAGGATATGATGTGGACGTCAACAAACCAATCTGCAGGATGCTACTTGGCATTGCTCTTATACTATTGAGACCGGTAACCTAGGCTCTAATACTAACTTTTACGACCCAAATTATAGCAGGTCATATGGGCACCTTCTCAATTCCAACTCGATAAGAAAAACCCGTACTTATTCAAAATCATCATCATTTAGCGAAAGCCTTTTAAACAATTAATATGTTAAAATCCAAATGAAACTCATGATCATAAATCACTAATGTTTGAAAACATACAATCGTTTGAAAATAGTAAATACAACTTTTCATAATACCTGGTCTAGACATATACAAGAGCTTCTAATGAAAATAATGACAAAAGAAAATACGACCCAACCTTCGTCTGAGGAGTAGAGAACACAGAAGTTGAAGATGGAGATCGTCACTCCAAGCAAGAGAACTTCAGTCAACCTGTCGCATACCTACACCCAAAAGGATGTAGCAAGAGTAGCATCAGTACACCAAACATACTGGCAAGTATCATCGGCCGAATAAGATTAGATCACGCAATGTACCTATAGACATCAATGAGAAATAGATAATATCAATAATTTAACTTAACAGGGAACTGCAATTCAAGTACATGCTTAATAACACACCTTATACTTACTCCACTACAACCCACAAGATGAGATCTAACCCTTAAAATTCTGACTGTTCCTTAGCAATGTTTCAAAACCTTTCATTTTAATCGCAGTGTGCCCAAGGGCATACATTCTCTCCCAAGCTCACATATATGATTAGTCATTCATTAGTTATAAATCAATTACCATAAGTCACAAATTCTTATGCGCATCTTAAGTTCACCCAGAAATCATCACGGCCATACAAATAACCTTATTTACAGACACATCTAGTATCAACAATCAAGGAAATAACAGTCACCAATATGTCAGGTATAACAGTCAACAATTAATCACCTCAAGTCAAACCAACAAGATCTACAACAAATCATATAAGTCACAGAATGTTATTATGACAATTCAAGTACTCATGTTCATAACAGCAATATATCTCATGGGGATCTAAGTCCTCCTAACTTTCACAAATGTAACTCAGTACTCTTTGTTTTAGCTTATTATGCCCTTCCAGCTATCAACATCAACAACAGTGTAAATATAATTATAAATGCGTACACACATGATAAAGGAACTTATATCTATCCAACTAGCCATGACCTACAGGGGATGCACTAGGTTCTATGTAATGTATTGTCTCATGGTATCAGATCCATAATAATAAAATCAGTATTAATATTTGTACTGCCTCATGGTATCCGCTCCATAATAATAAATTAAATATCAAATTTGTACTGGCTCATGATACCCGCTCCAAAATAATAAAGTCAGTATCAAATTCCTGGCTCATGGTACCCGACCCCTCAACCAATATGAACCTATGGTTTGAAGTCTCCATCTCTCAAGATATAACATAGTGCACTAATCACACGTACACATATCATTACAAGTTCTTTAATTATTTTCAAGATACATAGCTTATTCATTCAAGCATTAATATGATCACAATCATCTACTCAAATATATCTGAAGACCAATCACAAGTTCTTTAATTTAAAAACATACAAGCACTAAATCAAGTCTCAACTCCAATTAAACCTACAATTAGCTCATATTGATTAAATATCAATATTATCCCAAACAAGAAATGTTTTAACTTTCGTTAGTTGGTTCGAAGGTCTATCATTCATATAATATTCATAAATCTTGATTACCACATCATTATACATCTATCGATGATCTATTCACATTCCACATGCAAGAAACACTTAATTCATTTACCTCTAGTTATAATCGTATTAAGACATTAATCCTATTATCCTCATAGTTCAACTCACATTAGGAGGCCACTCTACACCATTACTTAAGAACATGAAAGATTACACATTGGTTGATCACACTAATAGAATTTACACAGGGAAGGTTTATCATTTCATAATCATCTTTCTAGCCCAGTACTATAAGATCCTGGGTTCTACAACCCTCATAATCACGTCACATATTTTCCCTTATCCATCCCAACTAAGGATTCATTAACCAATCACACATATAGACATATCATGACATATTCATTTATATTTTCAAATATTTAAGTATAATACATCCAGATTCCGTGCTCAAAGGCCTAATCATGTTATCTCTATTAATTTTTGCACAGTATTATGATAATAAAATCAAAGTCTTACTACTTGTTTAAAACCATAACCTACCTCAATGTCGAGCTGTTACTACAATTGTGTGCAACTTTGCTCCTTGATCTCTTTCCAGGAATACTGAGGGAGAAGTTGTGAGGAGGAGGGGAAACAGTATTATTTATTAGAGTTTTTCCTCTCTTTTCTTGGTGTTATAGGGTTAGAACAAACTTGGGATATTTTTAGGAGAAGGTCTCTTTTTTGAAAAAGATCTACTAGCTAAACAATTAATTTCCATCATTCTACCTCGCGAGCTTTGCTACAACGGAACCTTTCTCTATACGGCGAGCTCGATGTGGTGAGACCAGGACCACTATAGCGGTCCATCGCTGGTCAGTCCCACTTCTTTGAATTTAATTAAATTTGTGCTTTATTAAACACAAAAATAATCATTCTCAAGTAATTTAATATCATAATTGCTTAAAATAATCATTCTCAAGTAATATATATCACAATTTTTTGTAATTCTTTCATTTTACCATGAAATTTTTAATAAAGACGGAATGGGTCATTACACTACTACTCAAGATTCTAGCTCTCAGTGCGATTATCATAGTGATCATGGTGAAGGTCGATCTTCTTCCTCAAGAGCTTGTGGTTATGGTTTTTGTGGTCTTGGGCAAAAATCACAATATAACATCGACAACCATAACACACGTATTAGCATAATTGGACAGCCACAATTAGGTATTGTGGTACTTACCGCACCTCCTATAATTCACATTCTATAAGTACTAATTCACCACACAAGAGTGTTTGGTTCTCACCTATCAACTCTTATTGGTAATTTGTGGATCTCTCAGACACATTGTCTTACTGTTATATCTCAAATGGCCGTGAGTGGTACTCACACTAATTAAATAGTTTGTGGGAGAACCAACTAACCCGAGCCTTAACCCTTATACTTGTCACGACCTGATTTATCATATATGATGGTACCTACAACTCCCGTATAGGTGAACCAATCCTCGTAGCTTAGAACGGCTAGTAATGGGATACTATCTAATAAAAAAGCGGAAGAACGATATAAATAGTGGAAGCAAAGGAAATAAATGAAGAAATAAGCATCAAGAATATAGATATATATATATATATATAAGCGGAAACTAAACCAAACCCACGACGTGGTATCATAGTATAAGAGTCGGTACTAAATATACAGAGTACAAAAGATCCAAAAGAATATACATATATGTATCTGATTAACAAAAGAGTACAAGATACAAAAGATGAGCTAAAAGCTATGCCCTAGTCATCAAGAGCGCTCCCTTAGCCTCGGATAGTCCAAAAGTCAGCCCGCACGAGTCTCCACAAATCAGCAGCGATGGCCCATACTAGGATCTACACCAGGAAGATGCAGAGTGTAGTATGAGCACCAATTGCTAAGCAACGGGTACCAGTAGGCATCATAGGCCAACTGAGCACATATAAGATATAAAAGCAGTAATATAGCATAAAAGAAATAAAAAGTCGCAGAGGCAACGAATAGGTACACGGAGGCTAGCACAGAAGAATACAAGAAGAACACAACATGCTTGGCTAGCTACTAGAAATACATATCTCACAGGCAAAGGTAAAGGAAAGAAAGAACGCACCTTGGGTCCTTGCAATAACAATATATATAAGGAGAGTTTAAGAAGATGGTGGTATACTGGTAACCTAAAGTAGGAAGGAAAGAAGGAAAGCAAGTAAACGAACTTATTCTTGAAATCTAATTCTAACAACTAAGTCATTCCAATAATCCAAGTGTAACCATGAAGTATATACAACACAAACTCCCAAATGTAAATCATCAAGTAAGAACTCAAATATAACCATAATTAGAAACAAAATCGCGATAGGAAAATAATAAGTCTACCTACAGTCCCAACGGGTGCCCATACACCCAAGAAATGCATACAAGTGAAGACAAACTCTCCGGCATCCCATACTACCGGAGCATACAATCAGAAAATAGCAAATAAGGGTGGAACTTCACACAAATAAATGATATGATGCAATAGTGAAAACCAGGTGGAATAGTAACCCTGTATGTACCTTCTCCGGTGCCTATATGCCAAGCATGTAGGATCCAAGAAAGTACACGGCCTATATACCTCAACTACACTATATACCCCTCCTCTGCCACACTCAACATGTAGCCCCTAGTCTGGATTAGCAAGGTTCATGGACATTCTCGACCATGTACTAAATCTCAAGTCTCCATAGAACAGTCTTGAGTGTATCCGGATACCCATAAGTAGACAAATATCAAAGATGCATGCCCGAAGTCTATTCGGGTCAAAATCAATGAATTAAGTCTCAAAAACCTAAACAAGGGTGCCCGGACATAAATAGGTCTAAAACAATAGTAAAATAAGTTTGATGCTCCGCCCATCCGAGTCGAGCATCATTTCAAATCAATAGAAAAGCATGTCTAGCACCATGGCTCAACTGGGTCTAGTATAAGTGTGAGAAAAATTGTAATAAAATCATCATTTAACTCTCTTACCCTAAGAAGATCCATAAAAACAATTCCAAACCCTTTTATAACCACTTTTACTGAAAACAGGCCCTCGGGGCCATGCAAGATTTAGAAAACCAAAAATAGTAGGCCTGAAGCCAAAAAAGTAGTAAAAAATGGGGAAAATCTCTTTATATGCGTGATAGTGGCATGCCCAATCACAAATAGTAACCCAACGGCTCACAATCAACCTATCGGCTCTGCACAGGCTCCAATCATTATACAGCAGATATAGCTAGCTCTATAGTCAAATATCGATTTCCAGGACTCACGGACATTCCCAAATAACCCACCATCTATGGTCCAAAGTCAAATACAAGGCCACACAGAACCACAAGGGTGATACTATCAACTATAATGAATATTATAATCATCAGAGTGAAAATAAGATGGACATGAAGAAGCGGATAAAGTTTGGGGTACCAAGCTAATAAACCCAACCCAAGGATGCGAATTAGTACAATTATAGCCTATATACGCAAAGTCTAGAGGAGTTAAGCCATAACCTACTTGTCATCTGATGATAAGCTGCTAGAATGATGATGTCTAAGCCTGAATCGCTTCAAAAAGCTTTAAAATAAAATCAAACTATCATAAACATAAACTACGCATTAAAATGAGACTAACGATACCTATATTGCTAAAAGTATAGCTGGGTCAAAATTGAAGTCACAAGCAAGCCTGTGGACCCCATAACTCGAAGCTAGAAATAAAAGAGCGTATAATGATCACCACACTCTCGTGAGTGCATGCTCAGATTATTAGAAGAAATTGGCCATGGAAATGGCCCAAAATAGTCTACAATCCATTAGAGTTAAAGAATGAGATTAAAGAGGGAAATTTACGGAGATAACAAGGAATTTACCAGTTTAAAGGCAAGAGGATGATCACGGAACCAAGAATTATCACCCCCCCACATCTGGAATAGAAGTGACACAGAGAATTATGGAGCTTGAGATGTATTTTAATGGAGAAATGCGTCAAAGAGGTGAAGAAAATGAAGAGCGAGGTTTATATACTGCCTAGGGGTCCTTCTTCACGATCGTGAAGGGACCTCATGCGGTCGTAATGACCATGCTGGTTAGACCATCACGATCGTGATGGCTACACACACCATCACAAAGAACAAGGGGGCAGACCCTTCATCGCGGTTGTGAGAAGGAGCCCCACAATCGCGTAGAATAAAGAGGGCCAGGTCTACTAGCCCTTCATCGCAATCGCGTGAAGGGACCCTTGTTGTTGAGATGACCAACGAGGTAGAACATCATGATAGCGACAGCTTCCTTCACAGTCATGATTTAGGCCATAGTCATGCACCTGCAATAGCAACCAACAGAAAAACCAAGGGGAAAAAAGTCTTCAAATAGTCCCACAGGACTCATCCGGGACTCCGCGCGTGCAAACAAACTATGCTACCGCACCATAAATAGCATTGTAGACTCAACACTATAAATGTAAAACCCAATGGAGGTTGGTTTAACGAAAAGTTGTCCCAACATGCAAAACCAACCTTAAGCCAAAATGAACTCAATACCCCAAGACGAGTCCGGAAGCCTCGGGACCCAAACTAAAGGTCCCTCTAGCTCAAAGTCAACATTTCGGAACTAATAACACTGATGAAAATTCCATCTGAGGCCATCTTCTCTGAATTTTGACCAAAGTCAAACTTCTAAGTTTAACCGGCTAGAAAACACAAAAACCCATACAAACCCAAATTGAAAGCTCCCAAACCCTGACCAAGAGTCCACCTAAACCAAAATCCATGCTCCGGAGCTAACGAAACTATCAAAATTCAATTCTGAGTGCCATTACCAAGAATGTTGATCAAAATTAATGATATCCTAAGTTAAAGCTTTAAAATAGGAAAACAACCATGAAGACCAAACAAACGGCCAGGGCACCAAACCATCAGTCCTAGCAAGCTATATATGACTTGGGCCACTATCGGCAAGCTCCATCAGTGCAATGAAAGCATAAATGTAGGAATGACCAGAAGTGTCATTACAATACTTAGCCTATTTTAGAAGAGATAAAATAAAACCAACTTAATTTAAACCATAATGAAAGTCAAACTACTATAAATAAAATTTATGAAAATGATTCAAATGACTAAAACATCCCTCAAGAATTAAAAGTCATCATACAAGAACTCTAATCCAAACAATATCTAAGATATCTAAAACAATTGGAATAAATAATAAATAATAAGAGTTCCACTGCCAAAAAGAGGGACAACAACTAAAAGAGGATCCATGATAGCCTGAGAAGTAGTGCTCACCCTTGGGTCTGTGGTCAATCGCCTAGTCTAGCCAAGGTTGCGTCTCAGTCTCTAGAATGCGGTTTGCACTCAACAAAAGAATAGTACATGGTAGTATTAGTATAAAACACTATGTACTGGTAGGTATCATAGGCCGATTCTAGTAGAATAAATATGCAATAAATCAATTAACAGGTAAAAGGCTTCCCAACACTTAGCAGGTATCCATCTCAAGTCATATCAACAATAGGAATATAAAATTCACATAAGTCACTGAATACCACCACAAAAATGTAAAAGAGTTCACTTTTAATGATCACAACACATGGAATCTATGTCCATCTATCTCTCATTAATTCAACTTGTACCTCTAGTCTCAACTTATTTTATAATATTATTTTACCATGACTGACCATGAAATAATGCAATGATAAATAAAAGAGTGTACACACATTCTAAGGGTTTAATTTCTGCCCACTAGTCATGACTTGCAGGGAACACACCAAGGTCCATGTACCCTCTGGAACCATTTCCCATTGGTGCAATATCAATTTGTATCGGTATGGTACTCAATCCATAAAGAGGTGACTATGTCAACCTGTATCAGCGTGGTACCTGATCCCATAATAAATGCTAATATCAACTTGTACCGTCATGGTACCTGATCCTACAATGAATGACAATGTTAATGCATCTAAGGTTCTCCGACCTATATCTCATAATATACATAGTGCACTGAAAGTCACACCTACACTTACTCACCTCAGTTCACTTACCAATCCATGTACATCTAGCTAATTTATTCAAGCATAACAGGAAACACATATAATTCAAACATATCCAAAGATCAATAAATGATTAAATAATATAATAACATACATGTAATAAATTGAGTCTCAACTCTAATTTAAGACCATAATCTACCTCCAGTGAAGAATTACCACCCGCAAGCTACTTCACAATTGTCTTGTCTTAACACTTTGGATCGCTCAAGGTCTATAAACAACAATTATACAAGAGTAATTAATCATTTACTCTCTATTTTAGACCTTGAGAATTTAACCCACTAATTCTACCCTTATCCGAGGTTTGTATCCCCAAGGGTTAATTAATCAATAACTAGTCTCATAGCATTTATAGAATCAATATTCAAAGGGTTTCTAATCAAGTTAACCCTTTTTTAGCTACTTTTATGCCTAAAGATCTCATCTTTATAGAACCCAAGGTTGCCCGTTAGTCTAAATCATGTTAATAACTATAAATTTTATGGTAGGAATCATAAAAATACATCCTAGGATTAATTCTAGGTGAAATTGCACCTATCTATAGGGTTTTCCTAAGTTTCATGCTTTTAGGGCTCAAATTCAAGAATTCCACCATTAATCCTCAACCTAAAGGTCTTACAAGGATTAATGATCAATATACGAAGAGGTTTATGGAGTTACTTACCTCAAACAAAGGAGAATTCCCTAGTCTTTTAAGAAAATCACTTCTTAGAGCTCTAGAACAAAATAGGAGTTATGGAGAAATAACCCAGAAAAACTGAAAAAGTGCAGGTAAACTACCCACATTCTTGTCGTGGCAATTTGAGTCTCATTGCAATGAGTCATCGCGATGAGGATGACTCATCATAATATTCCATCGCGACAAGAGTGTTTTTCATCATGACAAACATTAATTTCTAGAATGTCAAAATCTCACCCCAAACCCCTCATTATACAACACACTTCATTTCCTAGACATCAAGGAATAATCTCGATACAACAATGCCCATAACCAGAGTTCTATGAACCCAAATTTCATCTCAAAACTTCCTAAGAGATCCTATAATAGTTTACTATCCAGATGCAGGCTCCAAACTACCATTCCATGAACCAAAAGACCCTATAATTTATAAGGCACAAAAAACTATATTTTTGTCAAATCTCACCCTAGCCTTAGATTTTATCAACTCTCACCATAGGAACTTTTCTAGCTGGGTACTTTGATAAGTCAGTAATATACCAACTTATTGAGCCATCATTCATGAATTATTGCCATGTTTTGATGAGATTTATAGGTATTTATTGCCTTTATTGATGAAAATGCAGCTACTCTTGGTCAAAAATAGAAAATAAAGGCATTGGACCCTAAGAGCTTAAAAAGAGTTGAAGTGTGAAGGTGATCAAAACAAGGAAGATTTTACCGAGAGGTGTGACTGATAGGTGAGCTGCATAATGGCAAATACGGTCTGCACCTCCCTTCACATCTTAGCACATCCATAACTGTAGTTACTGGTTAAAGGACAAGCATCATGCGACGCGCATAATGTGTGGTATGACCATACATCATGTCGCACATCGTGTCGCACCATGCCTGAAGGGCATTTTTGTCAACTTTCAAGTGACATTTTGGGAAGCTTCTAAAACCCTTTTTGGGGTGTGTACCTGAAAAGATAGAATAAGTATTGAAAAAAAATTTGAATAGTTTTGGAGGAGAGTACTCTTTCTCTTCATCTTCCATACTTGAATTCACCATTTTTGTACCAAATTGAGCTTGAATTTGGATATTGGCTTAATTATGAATGGAAGTATGAGTTACCCAATTGGTAAATTCTTTTATTTCCTTATCATGAGTAGCTAATCTCCTTGTATAGGGGTATGTGTATGATGGGTGTTTGAATTTGGGCATGGGTCTTGTTTAATTGAGCTTATAATTGATGAATTGATATGGGTCTATTGAATTCCTCATGTTTTAATTATAAAATTAATGGTTGCAAACATTAATTGAGTTTTCTTAATTTTGTTCTTGCTTGAAACAGGAGTTCATATTTCGAATAGGAATTCAATAGTAGGGAGATTTCCACCTTAGATTGAGGCTATAAATAGCTTAATCGATGGAAACTCTCATCTAAGAGTCTAAGCTAGAAATATTATGACTTTCCCAAGCAATTGAATTAGTTGGTTTGTGTTAAAACATTTGGTGCTTGAACAAAGACCTTGGGATATATATTCGAAGGATTAAGAGATTACCAAATATGACTAAAACCAATGCTACCCATATCATTAATCAAGAATTTGCTTAGTTAATAAAGTACCCTAACCCTTTGAAGAATCCCATCGGAAGCATACCCCTAGTATTTTTCTCATTATTACACATCTCGTGTTGACTTTCCATTTACGTGTTGATATTGAAGTTGCTACGTAATTTCCCTTTCCAATTCTCCCAATCTTTACTTTTTAAGTGTTTTAACATTTTCTCTCTTAGTGATAATTATTTGATGATCCCTTAGCAATTCACTACTTCACTCTCTGTGGAATCGATCCCAACACTCATTGATTTATTTATTTGTTTTTCTTTGATGATCGCTACCACCTCATTATGGGAGAGTGCTTTTGAGAGTCTTCAAAAATAGCACTATATTCGGGGAGTGGTTTTTGAATCGCCAATTGATTTTTTTTTTGAGTTTACTTTGTAGAGTTTTTGTTCTTTTTACCTTTTTGTTGTTTGTGATTGTTTGACTGGGTGCCAATGAGCAATATGGGCTACCAAGAAATCATAGATTGATATATGGATGCAGATCCTGAGCCTGTGGTCCACGGTGGTGTAGGTGAAATTCGCCTACCACCCATTGTTGGAAATGTCATATTTCACGTTATAAGAACCATGCTCTACTTGATTCAGATGAAGGGTATATTCAGATGGTTGGCACATGAGGATTCCAATCGACATATTCGAAACTTCATTTAGATATGTCAAGCCTTCAACATCAACCATATTTCTCAAGAGTCCATCTGGCTCCGCTTATTTACCTTCTCCCTCATGGGGGAAGCGATGGCTTGGCTTGAAGAGCTTTCGGAAGGCTCAATTACTATATGAAATGAATTGGTTGAGGTGTTTTTGGTGCAATTCTTCCCTCCTTTTAGAATGATGCAATTGAGGAATGGCATCACAAATTTCTGCCAACTCCCAGATGAACCATTGCATGAAGCATGGCTAAGGTTCAAGAAAAAGCTTCTATTGTGTCCTAATTATGGCTTGCCCGACAATTTCCTACTCCAAAGTTTCTATAGAGCCTTGAATTCAATGAAAAAATATGTGGTGAATAAACTCGCGAGCAAAATATTCATGGACCAACAATACGATATTGCCTCGACACTTCTAGAGCAAATTAAAAAGACAAATTGTGCATGGCATACTAGAGAGGCTGATGTTTCTTTGGGGGTGACTTAATCCATCATGATGAGTGAAATAAGGCATAAAGATGGAGAGAGGTATGAAGAAATAGCCAAGATGTTAATGCAAATTGATCTATTGTCCAAGCATATAATGGAGGATGGAAATAAGAGTGTGAATGTTGTGGGGACTTATGGTTCAAGAGATCAAGATGAAGGTGTGTACTCCCCCGATGAGGAGTTATATTATCTTGCAGTGGGTTCTCGACCTGGATACCAAGGTAACAACCAAGGTCCTTGGTATCCAAGAGACGAGAACCAAGGTTAGAATAGGGACAAAGGAAACCAATGGAGAGATAGGGAGCCAGCTAAAGACCGTGAGGGTCCATGGCGTGATCATGAAAGAAACGGTGATTGTTATAATCATCGTAGTATCAACCCCTATGTGACTCCACCAAATATTGATGCCCCTTCATATCAGCCTATCATGAGCAACCCCAGACACTCTAAAATTGAAGATATATTGCAAAAGGTGTTGCAAAGAGTAGATTCGACCGACAATGGGGTGAAAAAGTTGAAAGGTGAGGTATCCACTCTTCACCAAATGGTGAGTTCCCATTCAGCATCTATAAAGCACCTTGAGGTACAAATGAATCACTTATCTTCACAAATGAATCCTCAGATGAAGGGGACACTTCAAAGTGACACGACAGTGAACCCGAAGAATGATGGCCATATTATGGCAATTGTCACTAGGAGTGGACGAATGTGTAGTGGGGTGAAGAATCCATCTATTGAGCTTGTTGTAGAGCAAAATGATAAAGTGCAAGAATATATTATGGTTGAGAACAAAGTTGATGAAAGCTCGGTTGTTGGGGTAAAGCCTAGTGTACCCGATATAAATTCAAATGATGATGATCCATGTGAAGAAAAGGATGAGAGTGATTCTCCTTCTCAAGTTGCTATTGATATTGAAGAGGATTTTCCAAGTGTGCCTAAAGGACCTCCCCCAATAACCTCAGTAATTGACCAAGAAAAAGGAAGACGCCAAATTCAAAAAGTTTGTTTACATGTTCAGGAAGCTAGCAACTAACATTCCTTTTTTTGATGCTCTTAAACAAATATCGAGGTATGAGAAGTTTATGAAGGAAATGTTGAAAAAGAATTGAGTTGTTTAAGTAGGGATAGTGGAAGTGTCCCACAGTTGTAGTGCAGTGATGACAAGTAACATTTCCCCTAAATGGAAAGATAAGGGAGTGTTCACCATACCATGCACTATTGGGGTATTTTTATTTCGAAAGGCCTTATATGATCTTGGGGAAAGTATCAACTTGATGCCGCTTGTGATTTTCAAGAAGTTAGGCTTTGGTACCCCAAGGCCTACTCCAATGAGATTACTAATGGCCAAACGTTCAATTAAACGTCCCGTAAGGATATTGTTCAATGTGCTAGTTAAGGTGGAAAAGTTCATCCTACCAGCCAACTTTATGGTATTGGATTGTGACATAGATCTTGAGGTGCCCATCATATTAGGGCAACCATTGTTGGCAACCGAAAGAACTCTTATTGATGTGGATCTTGGTGAACTTAAGTTTCATGTGGGAAGCAAAGAGGTGACCTTCAATGTGTGCCAACCTATCAAACCACCTGACAAATTCCGAGTTGTGTCAATGATTAATACCAAGGGCAAGTTGGTTGAAGCCCATGGTAAATTTGAGAAGAAGGAGGTACCCGAGCCTACGATGTTGCCACCTTGGCAATAAGACAATGTGATGAAGATATTGAAGGAACATGTCCCTTTCTTGGGATATGGCCACGCCAATCAGATTGGCATGCTTCTAGATAATAATTGAAGATTGAGATACCATCGTTGAGCCGCGATGTAAAATCAAATGCTTCTTTGGAGGCAACCCAAGTGTTTTTACTTTATTTTTCCATTTTTTGTTGTTTTTGGCTTGTTTGAGGAATGCAAGAGATGGAAAATAAGTAAGTGGAAAAACAAAACAGGAAGGCACGTGCGGATAGCCCCTGCGGTTTGCACTAGCTGTTGTGCATATCGCATAGGGTAACTCACCCCAAACTAGAAGACTGGGAACAAAAATGAAATATAAAGGTGACGTGCGATGGGATGTGTAAGTTGCACCTCCCGTTGTGCATGTCACACCTCTATCGCACCCCGGGATAGAAGGCTGAACAAATTTTAGGTGAAAAATAGGCTGGTGCAAGTAGTGTGTGAGCCACATATTGTCTTGTGCAAATCGCACATCGTGCCGCACCCAGGTAAGTTTTTAATTTTTTGTTGACCTACCCATTGACCAACCTAACCTAGAGACCAACCCGCGACCCTTCTTCTTCTTTTCTCTCCTACAAACTGTCACCCCCATCTATTCTCTCCATTATACTCCCATAAAAACACCACAACTCTCTCTAAAAATCCTCCAACTCCCCTAAAACTTCCCTAAAATCCTCTCCTCTCTCACCCAAAACTATCACCACCGCCACACCATCGGTCTCCGTCTCTCTTTTCAGTCGAAATTTTGGTCACCATTGTTGGCACTCCAAAAGCTTCAAATTTTTGCTTCTTCCTTCCTCTTCTCTACTTGTGGTAAGTTCTTTGATGTTAAATCAATAATTTTAAGTAAATTGGGCACTCTTATTGTGAAGCATGCTTATTTATTCTTTCATGTTTATTGTGGGTGTGATCTGAAAATTTTGGGTTCCAAATTTTGGGTATATTGCTGATTTTGATTGTGATAAACTTGGTAGATCTTGTTGTTATGATAATGCATGTGCTTTGATTTAATTTTTAGCCCTGATTTTAATATTTTAGGGTGAAGTCTGAGTAACCCACTTGAGTTGATGCATAGTTTGGCCCTATGATAGATTGGGTGACATCATTCTTAAGAGGAAAACGTCATCTTCGAAAAGTTTTTGTTGAATCATGTTGATTGGGCTGAAATTGTTATTACCATTGCGCCCATATGTTGTTGTAATGGAATATATTTATCTGATGAGCGCTTTGGTTGAGTGGAGTAAATTATTGTGCGTTGAATGTGCCTATATGTTTCATGAAAGCTTGATGTTCCCAATGATCGATGGGGTAATATCCTTCTTAAGGGAAATCATTAAGCTAATCTTTTGTTTTGTTGAATGTGTTTGAGTTTTTCTGGGAAGTTTGAGTACCCAAATCACTTGGGTTTTGGTCATATTATGCTTAGGGCATGTTAAAAATTTAGTTTGTTGCCTTGGTGCCAGTGCATTTTACAGGTATTGCTCGGTGAATCACATCTGTAACACACAAGAAAATAAGGAATTGAAAAATTCCAATTGTACTATGCAATCGTGACGTTCTTTCTCACGACCGCGATGAAGCCTTCTCCCCTTTGTTCTTTGAAACTGCATGGCTAGTCCTTACGATCGCGATGGTCTAGCCAATGTGGACATCGAGACCGTATGGGGTCCCTTCGCGATCGCGATGAATGACCCCTGGGCAGTATATAAACTTTCCACTTCGTCTTCTTCACTTAAAAATCTGGTTCTACCATTGTTTTTAGCTCCAAACTCACCTGAGCTCGTAATGTCTTCAATTCTTGGAGCTGGGGTGTAAATTCCTTGGCCTTGATTGTTCCTCCATCATTACTGGTAAGTTTTATCCACTTAATTTCATTGAATTTGCATCCTTGTTTCCTATATTTTTCTTATAGTTAGTTGGCTGGTTTGAGCCATTTCCCTTGGTTAGATTCCTTCAATACTCTGAGCATGCACTCATGAGAGTGTGGTACTCATTGTACATTATTTCATTTTTGGCTTCGAGTTGCAGGGCCCATGGGCCTATCGGTAACCCAAATTTCGACCCAGCTATTATTATAGCAACATGGGTATCGTTAGTCTCATTTTGACGTGGAGTTTATGTTCTTGATAGTTTGACTTTTGTTTAGAACTTCTCAGAGCAGTTCGGGCTTGGATATTGTTGTTCCAGTAGCTTGTTGTCGGATGACAGGTAGGTTACGGTCTAACTTCTCTAGACTTTGCATATATAGGATAAAATTGTACTAATTGGCATCCTTGGGTTGGGTTTATTAGCTTGGTACCATAGACCTTGACCGCTCCTTCATGTCCGACTCGTTATCTTCCTCCGTTGTGTGTAGTATTTGTTATAGATGATAATGTTACCCTTGTGGTCCTATGTGACCTTGTATTGACTCTAGAACATAGATGTGGGTTATATGGGAATGTCCATGAGTCCCGGACATTAATATCGCAATTTTAGGCTGGTTATCTGTGTTGTAGAGCGATTGGAGCCTGTGCAAGGCCGATAGGTTGATTTTGAGTCGTTGGGCTATTATTGGTGATTAATCATGCCATTTCCATGCATAATAAGGGATGTTCTGCATATTTTACTATGGTTTGGGCTTCGGGCCTACTTTTACTGGTTTTCTAAACTTGTATGGCCCCAGGGGCCCTTTTTCGGCTGAAATGGCTTTTAGATGGTTTGGAAATGACTCACGTGGATCTTCTTGGGGTAAAAGAGTTTAAATTTGGTTTTTTCCATAGTTTTTACTACTATTACTTGACTTGGAAAGACCGCAGTGCTAGATTGGCTTCTTACTGATTCGAGATGAAATCAGACTCTGCGGGGCTGAGCACTAGACTTGTTTTACTACTATTTTTGTCCCGGTCATGTCTGGGCACCCTTGGTTGGGTTTTGAGACTTATTTCAATATTTTAGACCAGGACAGAATCTGGGCATCCATATTACAGATTTTGAGCTACTAGCTTGGATTCGGACCCACTTCTGACTATGTTTTCGAGATTGAGATTTTAGTATATTGTCGAGGACCTCCATGGACCTTGTCAATCCAGACCAGGGGATTTGGGCTGCGTGTGCCAGAGGAGAGGTATACGGTGGAGTTGAGGTATACGGGCAGTTTCCTTCTATGGAACCTACCTGCTAGACCCTTTAGGCACTAGAGGAGGTACATACAAAGTTACTATTCCACCCAGATATCATCATGCATTATACCATTCATTTGTATGAGGTTCCACCCTTGTTTGATGTCTACTGAGTGTATGCTCCGGTAGTATGGGATGCCGGAAGGTTTGTCTTTACTTATTTATGTTCTTCGGGTGTATGCGCGCCCGTTGGGACTGTAGCTGGGCTTTTTATTGCTTAGTCAAGTTATTATTCCTTATGTTGATTTCTTACTACGATTTGGTATTGAAGTAGTACTTGTATCTTGACTTGGTTATTATTCTTGTATTCAAGCATGCTATTGTCATCCTATTTCGTCCTTCCTTTTTTTACTTGAGGTTACTAGTATACTGCTCGTCTTTCTAAAACGTCTTATATATATTGTTATTGCAAGGATACCAGGTGCGTCTTTTCTTACTTTCACCTGTGCCTGTAATAGATATTCTAGTAGTTGGCCATGTATGTTGTTTTCTGTTGTCTTACTTCTGTGCTAGCTTCCGTGTACTTCTTCATTGCTTTATGTGACTACTTGCTTCTACTCTGCTTATTAATGCTCTTTTATCTTATATGTGGCCACTCGGCCTATGATACCTACTAGGTACCATTTGCTTCGCATTTGGTGCTCATACTACACTCTGCATCTTCTGGTGCAGATCCTAGTGTGGGCCCTTGCCGTTAGCTCGTGGACACTTGTGCGAGGAGACTTTTAGACTGTCCAAACTGAGGTGAGCTCTTGCCGACCGGAGCTTGACTTTAGCTTATCTTTTGTATTTTGTACTCTCTTACTACTCGGAGACATTATGTATATATTATTTTGGATCCTTTTTACTCCTTATATGTAGTTCCGACTCTTATATACTATGATAACCGTTTTTGTGTTGGTTTTAGCTTCCTTGTATGCTCTTGTTTGTTACTTTTATTCTCGTATAACCCTTGCTTCCTCTTATATTACCTATTTTTTTTCTTATTTTTTAGCTAATAGCCCATTACTAACTATTCTGGATTACGGGGATTGGTTCACCTATCAGAGGGTTATACGTGTCATCATGACCTAGAAATTGGATCGTAAAAAAAATTAATGGTTGCAAACATTAATTGAGTTTTCTTAAGTATGTTCTTACTTAAAAGAGGGGTTCATAATTTGTTTAGGAATTAAATAGTGGAAATTTGAGATTTCTACCTTAGATTGAGGCTAGAAATAGCTTAATCAATGGAAACTCTCATCTAAGAGTCTAAGATAGAAATAGTATGACTTCCCCAAGTGTAACGACCTGTTATGGGTGAGCTATTCTTGTGAAAAATGGGTTAGAAAACTTTCGGATTGGGGAGTTGAAATTTTGGGGCTAGGCTAGTCTCTGACAAATTCTGAGTGAGGTAAGGTCTAGGACAATTCGGGAAAGGGTTGGGTAAAATTTCTAAGATTGAGATAATTTCTGCATTAGCTAAGGCATTACGGAGTCCGTAGGACTTTTCGAAAGTGAATTCGGGTGAGTAAAACTCCCGATATCAAAGTTGACATGAAAGGGATGGTCCAGAATGTCAGGATTTTGAAGTGTGTTGTAAAATAGGCCATTTTGGGGGATTTTTTGAAGTTCTATTTTATGTCAACCGCTATTGCAGTTGACACTGCGCTAACCACTATAACAGAGAAATTCCCGCTATAGCCGAAGTCAAGGCGATCAACTTCGTTATAGCGGGTGGCTACCGCTATGGTAGGATTGCTATAGCAGGATTTGGCTACTATAGCAGAATGAAGGGACCAAAAAACCCAAAATTGAGTTTTATAATTTCATTCTCTCCCTTTCAGGCCCAAAAATAGATGAGGGTTACTCCAAAAACCCTCCTAGGCTGCTCTAAGGCTTGGGAGCCATGGGAAGGGGAGATTCCGGCTAAAAGGATGTGAAACCATGGATTCTGAGCCTGTCATCTGTCTGAAAATGCCTTTACAGAACCAAAATATGTGTGGTGCAGCTTCTTGGCATCCAGGTAGGCTAGGTTCTTCTTATTGAGTAGACTTAGACCTGTATTCATTTCATACTATGTGTAGAATGATAGAAGAATCCATGTTTAAGCCTTTGGGCAAGGTGTTTGGAGGAATATTATATTGTCTGGCTATCGATTGAATCGTTAAATGATGAGGTTAGAGTAAATATGCTTACAATATGGATTTGGTTATACTTATTAAATTGCAGGTGATTTTGGGTACCAGGGAGCTAAACTGTTGGGTAGGTTCGGGGAACCGGATGTATTATAGGCGAAGATGGTCAGGTTAAGGTGGACTCTCAGGAATAATGTTAAATTAAAGGAAATAGGGTGAACGGCAAGGGTTAGAGTCTCAAAGTTAGGGGAATGTTCTCGTGTACTGTGTTGTCTAAAAAGGAATGTTTCGATATTGATATATCGATTGATTAGGTATCGAGAGGGTGAACTAACAATTTATCTTCAGACAGGATTTCAAGGTTGGGTTTATGAACCAGGTTGTTGGGTAGGTGATGGTTATTGTCTTGCCAAATGCAATGTATATACATGTAACTGTAGCTTGGTAATGTATGTGCTTTCATGCTTAGGAAAGGAAGTTATGAATGTCCAAGTATTTGGGGTGTCAATTATGTGAAATGAACTTGATTATTTCTTGTTGGTTTTACAAGGGTGTTTTCTGTTCATATAAGTATTGATTGTTGGCTTTGTGTGATATATGGTTGGCTTGGGTACCACGCCTAGTACGGGATACTAACGGTTGGCTCGGGTACCACGCCTGGTATAAGTTCTATATTAGTTATCTTGGGTACCACGCCTGGTATAGGTTCTATATTGGTTGGCTCAGTTACCATGCCTGGTACAGGTTCTATATTGGTTGGCTCGGGTACCACGCCTAGTACAGGTTCCACATTGGTTGGCTCGGGTACCATGCCTGGTATAGGTTCTATATCGGTTGGCTTGGGTACCATACCTGGTACAGGTTTAATTTACATTGTTGATTGTGTTTGTCGAAGGTTCCATAAGTGAACTGGGTTAATTGCTGAATTTGTTATATTGCATATTAGTCCTTGAGAGGCCGGGTTGTTCACTTAAATATGGGGTTGGTCCTTGGGTGGATCGGGCATTGCATGTTAACACTTAGGTGTTGGTCCAGGGATCCTTAGTTGGTCCGGGTAATATAAAAAGGTAAGTGTTATTGTTATTATTCACTATTTAAATGGTTGATAAGTTAGAAGGTAAACTGAGAGTCCGGGAATATATTGATGGTTATTGTCACATGTTTGTACTGCTTTACTCAGTTCTGGTTTATTCGTTAGTGATGTTCTTTACATATTGGTTTGATGAGTGAACCAGATTTATCAGTTATTGATGTTCTTTACATGTTGGGTTCCTAAGAGGGCTGGTATTTATTATTACTTGACATATATATTAGTCATTGAGGGTCGGGTTGGTGTGCTTAAGTGATAAGGTGATTTCTTCTATAAACTAGGGTCGCAAGTTAAATAGCATAGATGATGTCTTAGGGATCCTGGAGAGGTCCGGGTGGTTTGCAAGTTTTGACATAATTATATGTGGTTTGTTTACTTGCATAGCGGGCATGACTTATAAGGTTCGTAGAGAGTCAAGTTTGACTGGGTTAGTGAAACAATGCTAGTATTTGGTGAGTGCCTGAACTGGCGAGGTGTCAAGGGTAAGAAACCTTAGAGGTTATATACGGAGCACTCACAGGCAACCCATTGTTTGGCTGAGGGCTAAGGGTCAAGGTAGTTGACTTAGGATCTTAATTTGAGTCAGGGCGGTAAATCATAGTTTTTTAGGTTGTCTCTCAACTGGCTAGCAGAGGCTGATAGTATAGCTAAAGTTAGTCTTTAGAAAGTTTTCTGATGAGCAAACTCTTTTTCTTCAAATCCCTTTTAGTAATAAAGAAATGTTTGAGGCCTTTTATCTCGTCCAAGGCCTCAAACCTGATATCTGAGAGGAGATGTCTTTGGGAGCAGCTAAAGAGTTCTAAAATGTTGGCCCTATTAGTTGTTGTGGGTCACGAGCATGTAACTTGTTTTGAATTTCTCTTTATTTTATTCCCTCGTCTGAGAATCGCCATTCACGTACTATTCCTCCCCACTGAAAAGAGCGGAGACTGGAACCACTGAGGTGCTTATAATTGTTGGTAAGATGGGTGGCTTGGGAAGTCCTAGTGTTAAGTGTGACTTGGGAAGTCTTAAAACTAAGTGTGACTTGGGAGGTCCTAGCGTTAATGGGATTGTGGGAAAGTTCTAGTGTTATGTTGGACCAGGATGGGATAGTACAGAGTTTCCCTATTGTGGAGTTGGCAGCGGAGCCGATTAGAAAGATTCGGGGCTAAACATACAGGTTTGTAGCGGTAATAGTATGGGGTAAAGGTGGACGTTGGAAGAATAGATTACTGTAATTATTGAATATTTCTCTTGATTTCTAATATAATGGTATATAGTGGATTCGGGTCGATCGATGATGCCTACCAGTATGTTTTATTTGTACTGATGCTACTCTTGTTATACCTTTTTGGGTTTAGTCTAGTTGCAGGGTCAGTGATGTTTCTTAGGTACAAGATGGCGGTGATCTTCACCAGCTTCTACTCCTCGTTTCCATGGTAGAGGTTGTGTCTTCTTTTAATTCTTGTAATTCTCTTGTAGTAGCTCTTGTACCTGCTTAGACTAGATTCCTAGGGAGGGTTGATTCAACCTTGTAAAAAAATGTTTACTATTTTAAGTTATAAACGTTTTCCTTAGATTAAAAAGACCGTTTCCTCATAGTTTATATAATTTTTGCATTGCATGTTGGATGGGGGTAAGGGTTCTCCTATCTATGTATTTAGAGTAGGTGCCCGCACGGCCTGGTAGTTGGGTCGTGACAAATGATATCAAAGCCTAAGTTACCAGTCTCCCAGTAAAAGAGCAAAATGTCAAATAGAGTCCTGCATATTGGTGTGTTGACGTCCACATCTAATCCTTGGGAAGCTATGAAACATTCTAGGAAATATCTCTCTTCTTTCATTCCTTTCGTGCGGTTTGTTACTTGCTTGTATGGATTGAGTCTAATTGGTATCTCTTAATTCCAATTGGTATCTCGACAAGGAAAAAGACTGTCGTTTGACTCCGATTGAAATGACACAAGCAAGGGAAATTGGAACCGGGAAGGTTCCAATTGGTATCTGGCCTAGAAGGCTATTTAAAGGTATAGATGAATCGGCTAATGGTCATCCATGAGATGAATAAAAGGTAATGAAATTGATTTGATTGAGTGTTGAAGCTTGAGACTTGTGATTGTATGCATTGTATTATTTGAGTGACTGCGAATGTGTGGTGTGTAATTGCTTGAGTTACTTTGAAATTTGTGGTTAGTTAAGAGTCTTTACATGGTTATGTGTTAATGATTGATGGAATTCTTGTTCTATGATTTCAAGTGGAAAACAGTATGCTAAATGCTGGGCAGGGTCTTATCATCGGTAAAATGATAAGGTAAACATGATATATATATTTGTGGAAACTTATGTTTCAAGTGGTTGGTATGTGAATAAGTACCAGGGACAAGGGCTATTATTGCTTAATAGCAAGAATTGCATTAAGAAAATCTTTGTGGTAACTCATGATTGTAACTTACAGAAAATTTATTCCAGCCTTGAAATTTGTGATTGCTTTAGTGATAAATTGAGATATGGCTAAATTGGAATGGTTTGCATTACATTCGGGTATAGACTTACCATTGGTATAGATGGTAAGGGAACAAAAAGGGATCGATGACTATGGGGTAGCTCCAGTTTTTGAACAGTCGAGATTGGTTGGAAACCATAGAAAGAAAAAAGAGGGACTAGTAGTGTACGATAGTGGGAATGTGTTATTGTACGCAGTTCTAGAGTGTTTCATAACTGATTTTATGATAATGTGGTGCTAAATTCTCAACTACGCATAGTTGAGGTTGGTGTTGAGGTTATGTTTTAAGACCATAACGCGATTTCTTGTGTTAATGTTGAAAACATGGAAGGGGAATGAGAGGATTTTGCACAGAATGGTAAATTTTTTGGGATGCTATTGTTGGGGGTCGCCATAGCGGTGTGCGAGCCGCTATAGTGGGATGGGCAGGGAATAATACCTATCCTATTTTCCCCTATTTTGTTTTTCATTCCTGGGTTATTTTAAATCTCTACATGAGCTGCGAGCTATTGCATGAATTATTTAGCATCCATGCGCGATAAAAGAAAAGGGTAGATATGGTAGCGTGGGGTATTGGTAAAATTATGATTGACCATTGGTTGGAATAGTCACCCATGTAGAATTTGGCAAAATAACCCGTAATTGACTGAGTAGTGTTGGACACTTCTCATTGGCTTATGTTATGAGGGTGATTATTTGATAGTTTATTAATGATGATCCTTAGTGGTAGGGTTGGTTGAGGAAGTGGGGTTATTAAATAGATTATTTAACATTGTTATCCCTCTTATTGGTCATGATAATACTTGGTGTTACTGCTCATTGAGTGATAGGGGTATGCTCGATATAGTATTGGTTAGGGTGTAAGTACCCGGGTAGAATTCCCCCTAAGACATGAGTTGACAAAAATCTCAAGCTAGGATGAGTTCTAATAGATTTTCGGTGTTGTGCGGTTTAGAAATACTTGGTGTCTCGGGTTATAATGTTGATAGGACCAAGGTGATACCATGATATGCGAGGGGCATAGTATCCCATAGAAGCTTTAAAATAGAGTTCGAGTTAGTAGAACTCCGGGTATAGCATTTAACGTAAAGGGATCTAGTCCTTGTGGAATGGGAAATTATTTTGTATATTAAGTGTGAATTTCTTTCGCTTCAATGAGGCCTCAGATTTCTTTGGCACTTGGGGAGGGGTAATCTAATTATCCTTGTGCAGCTCAAAGGAAGGAATTCCTTAATATAGTGGGAGTGAATTAAATTTCAGTTGAGTTAGGTACACCGAGAGTTTTAAAAGTTTTGGTGGTTCATGTAAGGTTATGATTATGATATCATGGCAGAGCGTAAGGTGCAAGGAGCAGGCTCATTCTTTTTCTTCTGCCTTAGAGATCGTTCGGGGATGAACGATGGGTAAATTAGTATCTGTTGTAATGACCTGTTCAATCATTATTAAAAGGCACCTCATTATGGGTGAGCTATTTATGCAAAGAATGGGTTAGAAAACTTCCAGGTTAGGGAGTTAGAAATTTTGGGGCTAGGCTAGTCTCGGATGAATTCTGAGTGAGGTAAGGTCTAGGGCTATCCGGGAAAGGATTGGGTAAAATTTCTAAGGTTGAGATAATTTTTTCATTAGGTAAGGTGTTAGGGAGTCCATAGAACTTTTTGGAAGTTAATTTTGGTGAGTAGAACTCCCAATATCGAAGTTGACGTGAAAGGGTTAGTTCAGAACGTCAGGATTTCAAAGTGTGTTGTAAAATGGGCTATTTTGGGGGATTTTCTGAGGTTCTATTCCATATCAACTACTATAGCGGTTGACACTGTGCTACAGTGATGATTACTATAGCGAAGAAATTTTTGCTATAGCAGAAGTCAAGGAAATCAACTATGTTATAGCGGGTGGCTACCGCTATGGTGGTACTGCTATAGAGGCAAAATCCCACTATAGTGGAATGACAAGACAAGAAACCCAAACCCAAAATCGGGTTTTATAATTTCATTATCTCCCCTTCTGCCCCAAAAATAGACGAGAGTTACTCCAAAAACTCTCCTAGGCTGCTCCAAGGCTTGGGAACCATGGAAAGGGGAGATTCTAGATAAAAGCATGTGAAACCATGGATTTCAGGCCTGTCATCCATTAGGAAACTAAACTGCGGGTGATTTTGGGTTCCAGGGAACTAAACTGTTGGGTACATTTGGGGAACCGGATATATTATGGTGAAGGTGGTCAGGTTAAGGTGGACTCCTAGAAATAATGTTAAATTAAAGGAAATGGGTGAACGGGAAGGATTGGAGTCTCAAGGTTAGGGGAATGGTCTCCTGTACTGTGTTGTCTAAGAATGAAGGTTTTGGGATTGATATATTGACTAATTAGGTGTCGAGAGGGTGAACTGGGAATTTGTCTTCGGACAGGATTTCAAGTTTGGGTTTATGAACCAGGTTGTTGGGTAGGTGATGGTTATTGTCTTGCCAAATGTAATGTATATACATGTAACTATAGCTTAGTAATGTATGTGCTTTCATGCTTAGGAAAGGAAGTTATGAATGTCCAAGTATTTGGGGTGTCAATTATATGAAATGAACTTGATTGTTGCTTGTTGGTTTTACAAGGGTGTTTTCTGTTCATATTAGTATTGACTATTGGCTTTGTGTGATATACGATTAGCTCAGGTACTACGCCTGGTACGCGATACTAATGGTTGGCTTGAGTACCACGCCTGGTACATGTTCTATATTGGTTAGCTCGAGTACCATGCCTGGTATAGGTTCTATATTGGTAGGCTCGGGTACTACGCCTGGTACAAGTTCTATATTAGTTGGATCGGGTACCATGCCTGGTATTTGTTCCATATTGGTTGGCTCGGGTACCACGTCAGGTACAGGTTCTATATTGGTTGGCTCGGGTACCACGCCTAGTACGGCTTTAATTTGCATTATTAGTTGTGTTTGTCAAAGGTTCCATGAGCGGACCGTGTTGATGGCTGAATTTGCGATATTGTATATTGGTCCTTGAGAGGCTGGGTTGTTCACTTAAATATAGGGTTGGTCCTTGGGTCGACCGGGCATTGCATGTTAACAGTTAGGTGTTGGTCTAGGGATCCTTAGTTAGTCCGGGTGATATAAAAATGGTAAATATTATTGTTATTATTCACTGTTTAAGTGGTTGTTGAACCTGTTTCATAAGGTTTATAAGTTAGAAGGTAGACTGAGAGTCTGGGAATATATTGTTGGTTGTTGTCACATGTTTGTACTGCTTTAGTCAATTCTGGTTTATCCGTTTGTGATATTCTTTACATGTTGGTTCCATGAGTGAATCAGATTTATCAGTTATTGATGTTCTTTACATGTTGGGTTCCTAAGAGGGCCGAGATTTATTATTACTTGACATATATATTGGTCCTTGAGGTCCAGGTTGGTGTGCTTAAGTGATAAGGTGGTTTCTTTTGTAAACCGGGGTCGCATGTTAAATGGCATAGATGATGTCCTAGGGATCCTTGGGAGGTCAGGGTGGTTTTCAAGTTGTGACATAATTATATGTGGTCTATTTACTTGCATAGAGGGGCATGACTTATAAGGTTCATAGAGAGTCAGGTTTGACTAGGTTAGTGAAACAAGGCTAGTATTTAGTGAGTGCCTGAACTGGCGGGGTGTCAGGGGTAAGAAACCTTGGGGGTTGAACACACAGGACTCACAGGTAACCCATTGTTTGGATAAGGGCTAAGGGTCAAGGTGGTTGACTTAGGATCTTAATTTTAGTCAGGGAAGTAAATCATAGTTTTGTAGGTTGTCTCTCAACTGGCTAATAGAGGCTGATAGTATACCTGATTGTTGAGACTGGTACCACTAAAGTGCTTATAGTGGTTGGTAAGATGGGTGACTTGAGAAGTCCTAGTGTTAAGTGTGATTTGGGAAGTCTTAGAACTAAGTGTGACCTGGGAGGTCCTAGCATTAATGAGATTGTGGGAAAGTCTTAGTGTTACGTTGGACTAGGATGGGATAGTACAGAGTCTCCTTATTGTGGAATTGGTAGCGGAGCTGTTTAGGAAGGTTTGGGGATAAACATACAAGTTTGTAGCGGTAATAGTACGGGGTTAAGGTGGACGTTGGAAGAATGGTTTACTGTAATTATTGAATATTTCTCTTGATTTCTAATATGATGGTATGTAGTAGATTCGGATCGGCCGATGATGCCTACCAGTACGTGTTGTTTGTACTGATACTACTCTTTCTATACCTTTTTGGGTATAGTCTGGTTGTAGGGTCAGTGATGTTTCTTAGGTACAGGACAATGGTGATCTTCATCAGCTTTTACTCCTCATTTTCATGGTAGAGGCTGTGTCTTCTTTTAATTCTTGTAATTCTCTTGTAGTAGCTCTTGTACCTGTTTAGACCATATTCGTAGGGAGGGTTGATTCATGTTTGTAAAAGGATGTTTATTGTTTTAAGTTATAGACATTTTCCTTAGATTAAAAAGACTGTTTTCTCATGGTTTATATAATTTTCGCATTGCCTGTTGGATAGAGGGTTAAGGGTTCTCCTATCTAGGTATTTAGAGTAGGTGTCTGCATGACCCGGTAGTTGGGTCGTGACACTAAGCAATTGAATTGATTGGTTTATGTTAAAACCTTTGGTGCTTGAACAAAGACCTTGGGATATATATTCGAAGGATAGAGAGATTACCGAATATGACTAAAATCAATGCTACCCATATCACTAATCGAGAATTGGCTTAATTAATCAAGTAACCTAAGCCTTTGAAGAATTCCATCAGAAGAAAACCCCTAGTCTTCCTCTCATTGTTACAAATCTCGTGTTTACTTTTCATTTGCTTGTTGATATTGAAGTTGCTATGTAATTTCCCTTTCTAATTCCCCCAATCTTTACATTTTAAGTTGTTTGAACATTTGCTCTCTTAGTGATAATTATTCGACGATCCTTTTGCAATTCACTACTCCACTCTCCGTGGAATCGACCCCGAAACTCGCTGGGTTACTTATTTGTTTTTCTCTGATGATCACTACCACCTCCTTATGGGAGAGTGCTTTTAAGAATCATCATACGTATGCCCTTACTTTACTATAAAGATGGAACATGTCATTACATTAGATACTAATTAAATAATCATTCATCCCCAAATGACAATAAGAAGAAAATATGAGAATACAATGATTATTTGGATCAGTGAACTAGTGAGGATACTTTCTTTCTCATGGCTGCTTCAGTATCCCTAGTGGCCTCCTCAATCGGACAGTTCTTCCACTTAACCTTTACAAACGCAAGCTCCTTAATCCTTAATTCATGGGTGTCTCTATCAAGAATAGAAACATCCTCGTCTTTGGAAGAGAGGTTTTCATCCAACAAGACCAAATCCCAGCGAATAATGTGGTCACCATCTCTGTGGTACTTCTTAAGCACAGATACATGAAACACGGGATGAACTCCTAACAAACTCGGAGGCAATGCCAACCTGTAAGCCACTAGCCCCACACTCTGACAGTTCTCAAAGGATCTAATATATCTAGGACTCAACTTGCCACACTTCCCAAATCGCATAACACCCTTCATGGGTGAGACCTTGAGCAATACCTGATCACCTTCCATGAAGTGTACATCCCTTAACTTTCTATCTGCATACTCCTTTTGCCGACTTTGATCCGCTAGAAGCTTCTCTTGGATGAATTTTACCCTTTTCCATAGAATCTCTCAAAAGATCGGTACCTTAAGTTCTGACTTTAAATGAATTGACCTAACCAATGGCAGATATGTATCTCCTCCCATATAACGTTACAAAGTGGGCCATGTCTATGCTTGAGTGATAATTGTTGTTACAAGAAAACTGATCCAACAATAGATACTGGTCCCAATAACCTCTAATATCCATCACACATACGTGAGCATGTCTTCCAATACTTGAATCATATGCTCAGACTACCCGTTAGTATGAGGGTGAAAAGTTGTACTCGGGTCCAACCTTGTACCCAACTTCTCATGCAACTTCTGGTAGAAATTAGAAGTGAACTGCGTACCCCTACTAGAAATAATGGAGATAGGCACCCCATGAAGTCTAACAGCTTCCTTAAGGTAGATCTTGGCTAACTTAGATGCATTATAAGTCACCCGAACAGGGATGAAGTACGCAAACTTTGTCAATCTGTCAACAATAACCCATACCAAATCATAGTTTCCCAAAGTCTTTGGAAGGCCAACCACGAAATATATGGCTATTCTCTCCCACTTCCACTCAAGAATGGACATCCTCTGAAGAGTGCCACCAGGATTCTGGTGCTTTTCTTTCACTTGCTGACAATTTTGACACTTAGCCACAATGTCAACTATATCTCTCTTCATTCCCAACTATATTTCTCTTCATTCCACCCTACTAATAGTTTTGCTTCATCTCGGTACATCTTGGTCACACCAGGATGTATAGAATACTTAAAACAGTGAGCCTCAGCTAGAATTATGGAAATCAACACATCAACACAAGACACACAAACTTTCCCCTTAATTCACATAACGCCTTCATCATCAATGATGGTGTAATGACTCTTCCGATTATTTCTACGTATACATTTTTCTTTAACCATTAGAGCTTGTTTGTAGCGTCTCGAAGTCACTTAAGGCTTGTCAGGACCGGTATTTCAGTGCCGGGTCCATTTGTTTGGTCGTATGATAAGTTTTGAAGACGAGTAAGTCGGCAAAAGTTATCGTAAGTTCCTTTAATAAATTTTCTGAACTGTGGGTAAAATGTCTCAGGGATTTTCTCCCAATATATAAACAGTTAGAAGTCCCCCGAAATACAAAATCGAAGGTCTACGAGTCTAGTTTCCAACGCACAAAACCTCACGTCCAACTGATCTCGGAGTAAAAAGTTATGACTGTTTTACCGCGGACTGTCTGGCAGAAATCGGGTTACGAACCGGGTGCGAACCGGGTCGGGTCAAAATCGATTTTAAGCCTCAACTTCACGTTTTAAAACGCCAATTCAGTTCTGAAACAGTGAGAAAACATAAGGAAGGATTCCATGAGAGTTCTTGAGTATCAAAATCGTGCGTTGGTGAATTGCGAGCCTAAGTTTGAGAATTTATTAACATCGTGTGTATTTGAAAATATTTTATTTGAAAGTTGAATTTGGTAAAAAGTTATATTATTATTACCTTTTTAAAATATTTTAAAGGTTTATGAAAAATATTTTTGTTACGATATAATGGTATATGTATTTATTTTATAAGGTTTTTGTACATTATAATATTTTAACGAAGATAGTAAATTTAGTTATGTTAAAATTTATTATTATAATATAGTAGGTTTTGTTTGAAATGATTTTCTGTCAATTATGATATATTTGAAAAGTTGTATTTCTTTTACCATGAAACTATGCAATACCCGAATATATACGTGACACGGATCTGTCAAAACAAATAATTGGATAAGGGATGTGTTGTGTGGCCAGCACCATCCCCACGTGGTAGTGAGAGGTGCTGGCAGCAATGTATGTTGCCCATTAACTATCTTCATTCTAGAACCCACCATGGGTTAGTAATTAAATAGTATATTATAGCTTACCATATGCTTAAGTCTCAAAGAGTACCGCCACTCTTGTTGTCGTTGGTTATATATGCAAGCCACTGTGTTTCATAGTTAGGATTACAATATATAATTTATTCCTATGGCTTCATACGCTAGATACATATAAAACATACTCGCGGGAAAAGGGAATTTCGTGGGAGAATCAGTTGATGCACTATTTGGGCATCGAAAGAAAATCGATTATTTACGTCAAGTTATTCAATCCCGAGTTCAAGTTTGATTTCATTTTGGAGCTTTTCAGAGCGGTTCGAGCTCGAAAATCATTGTCCTAACAGCTTGTCGTAGGATGACAGGTAGGTTACGGTTTATTTTCCCTAGACTCCGCATATATAGGATAAAATTGTATTAATGGGCATCCTTGGGTTGGTTTATTAGGTTGGTACCACAGACCTTGACCGCTTTATTCATGTCCGCCTACTTTTGTTCCTCCGTTGCTTGTAGTATTTGCCGATATATTTTATTTACCCTTATGGTCCTGTGAGGCCTTGTTGACTCTGGAACATAGAAGGTGGGATTTTGGGAATGTCCGCGAGTCCCGGGCATAGAAATATCCTTCTAGGCTAGTTATGCTTGCTGAGTAGTTGTGGGCCTGTGCAGGGTCGATAGGTTGATTGTGAGCTGTTGGGCAGCTATTGTGTGTGATCATACCATTTCCATGCATATAAAGAGGTTTTATCCATGTTTTACTACGGTTTGGGCTTCGGGCCTACTGACGCTATTTTCTAAACCTTGCGTGGCCCCGGGGGGCCTTTTTTATGGAAATAATTTGGAAATGGTTTGATTTAACTTGTGAATATTCTTGGGCAAGAAAGTAAAATTATGTTTTAAATCATCAGTTTTACGATTAACGCTAGACTCGGCAGGGCCGGGGTGCTAGTTGAGTTTTCTTGTTACTTGAGATGATTTTTAGCCTCGGTTGGACAGAGCACCTGAGATGACTTTCTACTGTTTAGACCCAGTTATGCCCGGGCACCCTTGGAGGGGTTTTTGAGATATTTTCCTACTACTTTAGTCCTGGACAGGGTCTGGGCATGCATATTCAAGACTGGGTCTCTATCTTGATACCGGACTTGCTTCCGGACGACATGTTTTGATACTGAGTTTTAGTATGGGGTCTGGGACCTCTATGGACCTTGCCATCCGGGCCAGGGGCAGCGGGCTGCGTGTGCCAGAGGAAGGGTATACGATGGAGTTGAGGTATACGGGCAGTGTCCTTCCGTGGAACCTACCTGCTGGGCCGGATCGGCACTGGAGGAGGTACATACAGAGATACCATTTCACTTGAGATCTTCATGCATCATATCATTCATTGTTTGAGGCTCCACCCTTGTTTTTTGTTTGTTGATTGTACGCTCCGGTAGTATGGGATGCCGAAGGGTTTGTTTTCACTTGTTTGTGTTCCTCGGTTGTATGGGCGGCCGGGGGACTGTAGGTAGAATTTTGCTATTTACTTATAGAATTGTTCCCTGTTACGGTTAAGTATGAAATTGGTTACTCCTAGACTGTTAGTTTCTGGATTTGAGATTTATATGATTAGTTGAGTTTGATTCATGTCTTTGAGCATGCCTATCATTACTCTTTCTCTCTTCTTCTTACACTTGAGGTTACCGGTATACCATCCATTTCGTAAACTTATTATGTATACACTGTTACTGCAAGGACCCCAGGTGCGGTATGTCTTACTTTCACCTGTGCCTATGGTGTGTATATTCTGCTTACTGGCCTCACATGTGGTTCTGTTGATTTCCCTCTTGGCTAGTTCCTGTGTACTTTTCGTTGATTTCTGTAACTGCCTGCTTCTATTCTTTCTGTTACTACGCTTTTATCTTATATGTGCCCAGTCTGCCTATGATACCTACTGGGTACCTTATGCTTCGCATTTGGTGCTCACCCTACCCCCCTGCATCTTTGGGTACAGATCCTAGCGTGGGCCATCGCCATTAGATCGTTGTGATTCGTGCTTGGAGATCTGTTGGGGACTACTTCAGACTGAGGGTGAGCTCTTGGCGATCGGAGCTTAGATTTAGTTTATCTTTTGCTTTATGTACTCTATTACCATTCAGAGACATCTGTATATATTGTTTTGGATCGTTTGCACTCCATGTATGTAGTTTTGGCTCTATACTATGATACCAGGTCTTGAGGTTTGGTTTAGTTTCCGCATATGTATATATTTATATCCCTGTTATCTATTCTCTTCGTCTTGTTCCCTTATTTGTTAGATAGTAGCCCATTACTAACTGTCCTGGGCTATGGGGATTGGTTCACCTACCGGGGGTTGTAGGTGCCATCATGACCGAGAAATCGGGTCGTGACATTGGGGTAGACCAGATGTCTACCTTTGGGCTTTTCTTGCTAAATTCTTTTCCCGAGGGCATTCATTTTATATTAAATTGGCATGTTTAGAATAGGATGTATTGTCTATTTAACTTAAATAAAACTAGGACGACTTAGGCAGTACTGTTTTATAAATAAAAGCATGGATGATTTTGTTTGTGAAAAATATGACCCTTCCCCAAAAATTTTACTAAGTGTGTGCAGTAAACTGAGATTTGACTTGTTTGGCTCTTAATATGAAATTGTGATTAGTAAGGTTGATGACTGTGTTTAAGCTAGTATGTGCATTGACTTGGTAGTTAACAGTTGAAAATTTGTGTCATGTATGTTAGAGATTGTATATTCGATGCCGCATTGTGACGTCTAAAGCTTTTCAAGTGTGTGTGCAACACGAAATAAGGGGTGTTGAATCTTGGAAATGATTTAGGCATTTCTTTGATGAGCCTATTTTTATTCCTCTTTTTTTACTTACCTAATGCATGACCCTTGTGAGCCCATTGAGCCTTTAACATAATCTTTGGAAACCGCATCTAGAGCCTAGCTTTTTTGTTCTAACAAGTTTGTATTTTATCCAAAATACTCCTAAGCACTTGAAAAAAATGGTGGAAAGTTAGAAAGGAGTAAGGGAATGGTTTAAGGCTGAAAATCTTGAGAAGAAGAATAAGGGCGCACGACAAACAACATTGGCATGGAGAAATGTATATAAAAAAATGGTGTACAATAAAATCACTCCTTGCCAATGCCTTTGGACGCACTTAAAAACAATGGGTATAAAGGAAGAAGGGAAAGACAATAGTGATAAAAAATAGACTGAAAAAGAAAAGTATAGTGTATTAAAGTGCTTAGGGAGGTTAGTCACTATTTAATCGAAATAATTCCTACCCGTCTCTTTGCCTACATTACAACCAGCAAAGTCCTACTTGATCCTTGAGTTGACACTCCCTATATTAGTGGAGTATCACACTAAGGAAAAGCTTATGATTTATCGGATATTGCATGTGGAGTTCATTGTGAGTATGAGTGTTTGCTCTTCTCCTTTGTCTTAAATTCCTCCTCATGTTCATAAATGATAATGTGAGGGACTTTCTTTGGTCTTAATTGAGGACACATGATGAGTACTGATTGACTGCAGGATAAGTCTTACTTCACTACTTGCTTGTTCAGTCATCTCTTGATAATATGATATCATATGTGGATTTATCAATGTCAGATAAAAGTTTGTGTGCATTATGCGTTTATAAAAAGGGTAGAACGCTTGATTTGAAAACATGCTTGTTAGTTAGTTAATAGAACTATTGTAGACATCCTGGATTTCTAATAGTTGAAAGTTGTTTGATGCTTTGTGAAGTAATGTTAAAGTAATTTTGTGTTGTTTTCTTGAGGACAAGCACAGTCTCTAAGTTGGGGTGTTGATGTGCCAGGATTTGAAGGAACATTCCATACCTTTTGATGAGGATTCTTGGTAGTTCTTGAGAATGTTTAGTGTGATATGATGCATTTTGGTTAAGTTTTTTAGGTGAAACAGGATAAGCACACCATAAGATGAAAAGATCTCAAAAAGAGGCTCATTATGAGCTGTTGTAGAGGAGTAAGAACTATCTTGTCAACCGTAGTCAAAAGACAGAAGCGAGGCAAAAATAGAAAGTTAAAATGGTCACCATTATGGATCGTCAAAACCAGCAACTAGCAATTTTCAGCAGGTTATAACGGTCACCATTACAGAACATAATAAGCCATTACGGACCGTAATGGCAATCATTTTACATTCCAGCATCTAGGTGAACGATGCAAGTTATAACGATGAGGAGAACGGTCTGTAATGAGACATTACGGTCCATTTTGGCAACCGTACGAGATGACGCAGATTTGCGTTCCCAGCCTTTTTTGGATATTATTCCTACTCATCTATAAATAGCATCCTTAGGTATTTTGTTAGATACCATCTACTTTGCTCTGGAATTCAAGAACCTCTTTTGGTATTCAACCAATTTTGTAAGTATGTTTCCTTTGAATTATATTATTATTCTTATTTTAAGCATGAGTAATTAAACTCATCATTGGGGTGGTGAATCCCCTTAATGGGTGAAATCTAGGGCTAAAAAATCAATATAGAATCGAATAGTTTGTTGGATGATTTGTTAACTCTCATTATAATAGCGATTAGCAGTTGCAAACATTAGTCAAATGCCAGAAAATCTTAGTTTGTGCCCGAAAGAGTTAATTAGGATTAGAAAGCGTTAACCAACAAGAACACAAGGCGTTAACCCCTGATTAATAAAACTATGTAGGAATACGCTAGTTTTACTTGGCAAATTATAATCAGGTTGTGATTATATTTTGTTGTATTTGGGAAAATAAGTGAAGGAAAGACCATTCCTAAATCGAAATATAAGGAATGGTAACTAATTGATCATTGCTCGTCTGTATCAAATTAGGAGAGACTATAGATGTATTTGTAACCCCTAGACTTAGCTTGTTAAATGGTGAAACAATCCTGATTCATTCCAAACCTTGTTATTTTAAGCATTTACATACTACAAATTTTAGTTATAAATAATTATCTCTACAACCTTTAAGGGATAAGAATTGACATAAATTAAAGTAACCTAAAGGACTTCAAGTATTATATTTCTTACCCTATTCCCTCTGGGATTTGACCCCAACCTAGTCGTTGGGTTATTATATATGACAATAATCATTTACACTTTCTAAAAGGGGTGCAATTTGAACGTATCAAAAATTGTTAAAAAATTTAGTTATGGTGAAGTTTTTCTCGCCTCAGCGAGTCTGCCTCAGTAAGGAAGTGACCATTGTAGTGAGCTTGATCCACAGTAGCGAGCCAATGCTTGCCACAGTGAGATTGTCTCTGTGAGATCTCGCCCACTACAGTGAATTGGCGCAAACTAGTAGCTCATTTTCTCAGTCCCCTACTTTGGGACTTCACCTATTCAAGTAAATTCGAGAGTTAAAAACATACAAAAGCAGTTCTATAAATTGTACTATCATATAAACAAGGACATCATCCTTAGAATGCCACCAACAGAATACGCAACATCCAAAAACAAGAAGAACAGAAATAAAAGATTATTTGAATATGCGAGAAAGTAAGGAAATTGTCTAACAAAATCCTTACAAGGGCAAAGTGAACCAATGTAATAAGAGGGGAATGAGGGGCGGGGAAATGCTCCAGGCACTCCATCAATTACCTGTGCTCAAATCACTAGACTCTTCTTCGTTGAATCCACTAAGGAAGGAGAACTCTTGGGAATTCGCTTGGCTCACCTTGGGAACTTTTTCCCTCGAAGTGAGGTGCTTTAATAGAGACTTAATCCCCTTCCACATGCGAACCAACATCTTGTCCCGAGAGTATCCCTTCTTCTTCTCTACAATTAGCTCTTCCCAAAGCTCAACATGGGCTTATGCCAGGGACTCAAAGTGTCATAGAGGACCAATGGACCTGCAATATTTGATGGTTTAGACGCTGGAGGGGGCACCATCTCCAGTGGAGGCTGTATAATACTATCTAACATCATCCTCAGGGAAGCTACATCCATTTCTAGCCGCTCCAAAGTAACTGCGGCTGGTGTAGAACTAGTCCCAACCTCACCGCTACTATTGTCTCTATAATGATCGGGTCCGTCATTATGGGTAGTTCTATTATGCCAAGTTTTAGAGTTAGAAAATCTGGGTTTGGGAGTTTGAAATTCTAGGCTAGGCTAGCCTCGGCCAGTTTTGGAGTAAGGTACAGTCTAGGGAAATCTGGGTAAATATGATATTAGGTGTCTTGTATTGAGCTATTTTTCCATGTAGCTAAGACATAAAGGAGTTCGAGGGACTTTTTGAAATCGCATTTGGGTAAGTAGAACTCCCGGAATTGCATTTGACTTGAAGGGGTTGTTTTAGGACGTCGGGGGAAACAGGTGTGTTGTGAAATGGCCAAAACTGGTAGATTTCTGGACATTCTGTCCATGACGAGCGCGGTCACACAAGATAGCGGCCACCGCTATAGCGGTATAAATTATCGCTATAGTGGCGGTCAACCTACTTAAGACTGCTATAGCGACAGCCTACCGCTATAGCAGAGCGGGGACCGCTATAGAGGACCGACGAGATTTTAATGTAGAAACAGCTCCCAAAACATTTAGTTTTTCACAAGTTCATTTTGGGAGAAGGGCTGAGTGATTCCAGACGTTTTTCTTTCTTTTTCTATCAAAATTCTTCCCTAAGGTAAGGTTTTCATTCCACAATCTTTGTATTACGTTTCCTATGTGGTAGAATTGCTAAGAGGGAATTTGGGGAAAGGTTAGAATAACCTAGGGATGGTGGAATTCGGGGAAGGAAGGGGATTCCAAGCATGTGTGTTCTTGGGTGTGGATCAAAGTACATTATTATGATCATAGGTTGTTTAATACCCTGTTTTATCCATAAAAAATGATAGAACTAAGAGAATTAACGGTGGAAAAACCCAGGAAAAGGGTGGGATGATATGGGTGGACTGGGGTTTAGGGATTTGGGGATTTGGTATAATCCGGGTAATGTACAGGCCTTGTGTGTTAATTATATGTACTGTGTGTTGTTTTTAGACCAAGAACGAGATAGGAATCCAGAACACGGGAACGCTAGGGTCGAATAGAGCTTGGAACATTTCGAGATAGGTGATGGCCTATGATTTTCTGTGAATGTGTATATTCGGGTACTCATGTCTAAGTTATTGTATGCATTACATTGCTTAGGGAAGTCATGTGGAATGTCTAGATTCCTGTTTACAGTCTGTGATTGAACGGTGTTTACTTATTGGTTTTACAAGTTGTGTGTGTTCATATATTGACTGTGGTTGTTGACATTTAGTTGGCTCGGGTACCACGTCTGGTACTGGGATAACAAATAGTTGGCACTAGTACCACGCCTGGTACGGGTATAACATTCATTTGGCACAGGTACCATGCCTTGAATGGGATTACTTTATTGCATCTTGCATTATTTCATTGATTATTGTATTGCATTAGCTGATATTGGTGCCATGTGTGGACCGGGTTATTTTACTGAATGTGATACTTTATATTGGTTCCGTGAGTGAACCGAGTTATCTATTTAAAGGTGTTATTGTTGGTGGTCCTTGAGTGGCCGGGAACTTTGTATAACTGTTGTGTTGGTCTTGGTTTAGGTCGGGTTGAAGCATTACTTTTGGTATTTGTCTAGAGGGGATTCTAGGGTGGGTCCGTGCTAGACAGAAAGGTATAGTTAATGGCTCATTTTCAGGGTATAGAACTGTAAGAGATGGATTTCATGCTGGGACAAGGTAGGTAGAGACTTGTAGTCTAGGGCATGTATACTTGTTGCATATTTTCCATATATTTACTTGAATATGTTGTATTGTTATAGATGTTGTTTACTTGAAAACTGGTTGATGATCCTACCAGTACACAGTGGTGGTGTACTGATACTGCACTTGCTTGTCTTTGGTGAATACACGAAATCTACCAGCGACTGAGACGTGACCTCGCATTTAGCACCGGCGATTCTGACTTTCAAGGGTGAGCTGCTTATTTCGAGCTACCTTGGGTTGTCCTTAGAGTTTTAGTCCATTTGTTTCAGACCTAAAACTATTTCATTTTTATCTTTTGGGGTTGCATCCCCATATTCTAGATATTTGGTGTTGATGTTTGGTACAATGACTTTCAGTTCATAGGAGGGATTTTCCGCAGGATAATGATTATGATTAGTTTTGAATTGTTTTGATTGCTAGTTTACTTTCTATTATTGGTTTTAGGCTGTTAGTCTAGACAAGGGCTGAACTCTATTGGTTCGCTCATCCGAGGGTTAGGTGGGTGCCACTCACAATGGGTTGGGTCGTGACAAAGATGGTATCAGAGCCTAGGTTCGTTGATCTCGTTGTACCAAACAGGTCTAGTAGAGTCTTGCGGAACAATGCGGAGACATCCATACTTTTCTTCGAGAGGCTATGAGGCTCTAGGAAAAACTATATCTTCCTTCTTTTCTTTGTGCTATAACTCGATTCCAATTGGTATCTGATGATACAAATTGGTATCTAACCTCATTCACTCTTCTGTCCGCGGATGGTCACTATAAGGAATAATGGAGCAAGGCCAACGGTCCCAGCAGCGGGCCTGGAAGTTCATGGCAGAGGTAGGGGAAGGGGTAGGGGACGAGCTGGAGCCGCACCTGCCAGGGGTGGAGCTCGAGCTACTGCTGCACATAAGGTAACCCCTCCCCCACCTCAGGATCATGTGGCTGAGGATGTAGAAGAAGTGGTTGTAGAGGATGGAGGGGCTCAAGAGGAGGCGGCACCGGTTGGGGGTGCAGGCCTTCCTACTATGACACCGAAAGCTTTTAAGTAGGCGTGGAATATTTTGAGTGGGTTGGTTGGTGCTGGAACCATACCTGCAGCTTATGCAAATCAGGCCTTGGATACTCAGCCAGCGACTACTACTACACAAAGGATGGATGCAGCTTCGGGCACAAATGATCTCCTCAGGACAATGCTAGGCCCAGTGATGACAGGTAATGAGCATGAGATGCTGACTAAGTTCCTTAAGCTGAAACCTCTGATGTTTCAGGGTACAGACAAGGAGGATGCCTATGAGTTTATCCTGGATTGCCATGAGAGGTTGCTCAAATTGGGTATCATACGTCATCATGGGGTGGAGTTTTTCACTTTTCAGTTGTAGGGTGATGCCAAGCAGTGGTGGAGGTCTCATGCTGTCGGTCTTCTATTCTACCTCCACTGACTTGGGAGTAGTTCCACGCGTTGTTTCTAGAGAAGTACGTTCCCCATACTTTGAGGGACCGGAAGAAGGATGAGTTTCTAAACTTGGAGCAAGGTAGCATGTCGATCTCAGCTTATGAGGCTAAGTTTCATGCGTTGTCTCATTTTGCTACACAAATGTTGGGTTCTGAGAAGGAACGAGTTTGCTTGTTTGTCAAGGGTCTAAATAGTGAACTGCAGTTACTGTCGGTGCATATGACTTCTTCGAAAAAGAGATTTAATAATGTGGTGGATTATGTGAAGAAGATTGAGGGAGTTAGACAAGCGGGGCACGCTAAGGCTTTAGCCAAGAAGCCTCAGAACGAGGGAAATTATGGTGGTTCATACTCCAGGGGAAAGCATCAGTAGGCTTATCCGGCCCATCCTATTCAGTCAGCTCTGCCAGCTACTATAGGTGGTCGTCAGGGAGCTCAGTCTTAAGATCCTAAAGGCTAGGGATCATCCTATACATCAGCTAGTAGACCTACTCTGGAACGTGGTTGCTTCCATTGTGGTGAGTTTGGCCACTTTAAGAGGAGTGTCCACATAGGCAGACAGGTAATCAGGGTCAGCAGCAGATTAGATCAGTGATTCGGACAGGCAGAAGCGGTAATGCTAGGGGTCGTCCATAGGGTGGGCGAGGTAATTTTTAGGGAGGCCGGGGAGACCGAGAGAATGGAAGCACAGGCAGGGGTACGGCACAGCCGACGTGGAAAGTCACCCGGATTGATGATTGGGAATATTGTTATGCATTTCCAGGGAGGACTGAGGCCGAAGCCTCAGATGCGGTGATCACAGGTACTATTCTTGTCTGTGATAAAATGGCTTCAGCATTATTTGACCCAGGCTCTACGTATTCTTATGTGTCTGTGAGTTTTGCTTTGGGGCTGGGTTTGACTTATGATATCGTTGATTCCCCTATATATGTTTCTACCCCAATTGGAGAGTCGGTGGTTATGACTCATGTATATCGTGACTATTTGGTTGTTTTAGTGGGGTTACATACTTGGGTAGACTTGGTAATTCTGGATATGACTGATTTTAATATTATCTTGGTATGACCTGGCTATCTCCCTATCATGATATGATGAACTGTAACACCAAGACTTTGGCTCTAGAGATTCTGGGTAAGGATAGACTAGAGTGGGAAGGTGTGTAAAGGCCTAAGCCAGTTAAGATAATATCATTTGTCCGGTCTAGGAATCTAGTAGGGAGGGGGTGTCTAGCCTTTTTGGCTCATCTCCGGGATGATAATGTGGAGTCTCCTCATATTGAGTCAGTTCTCGTGGTTTCTGAATTCTTAGATGTGTTTCCAGCGGACTTGCCGGGTATGCCTCCAGACAGGGACATAGATTTTTGTATTGATTTGGAGCCAGGCACTCATCCCATTTCTATTCCTCTATATCGTATGGCTCCGGCTGAGTTAAGGAAACTTAAGACTCAGATGCAGGAACTCCTAGATAAGGGATTTATTCGTCCCAGTGATTCACCTTGGGGTGCTCCGATCTTATTTGTAAAGAAAAAGGATGGTAGTATGCCGATGTGCATAGATTATAGGCAGTTGAACAAGGTGCCATCTGGAATAAGTACCCTCTACCCCGTATAGATGATTTGTTTGACCAGCTTCAAGGTGCATCAGTGTTCTCAAAAATTTACTTGAGGTCGGGGTACCATCAGTTAAAGATTAGACCTGAGGACATTCCAAAGACTACTTTTCGGACTCGGTATGGACATTACAAGTTTCTAGTAATGTTGTTTGGTTTGACCAATGTGCCGGCAGCATTCATGAGTTTGATGAATGGGGTGTTTAAGTCTTACTTGGATTCCTTCATTATCGTGTTCATCGATGATATTTTGATCTACTCTAAGAGTAGGGAGGAGCATGCTAATCATCTTCGTATTGTGCTGGATATCTTGACGCACCAAAAGCTTTATGTAAAATCACTAAGTGCGAGTTTTTGTTGACTTTTGTGGCATTCTTAGGGCATGTAGTGTCGGAAAAAGGGGTGATAGTGGATCCCCAGAAAATTGAGGCAGTCAAGAGTTGGGTTTGGCCTAGATCTGTGACCGAGGTGAGAAGTTTTATTGCGCGCGCGGGGTACTACCAGAGGTTTTTTAAGAATTTTGCTTCTATTGCTACTCACTTAACCAGGCTGACACAGAAGGAGGTATCGTTCGGGTGGTCTGACAAGTGCGAGGAGAGTTTCCAAAAGCTCAAGACACTTTTGACCACAGGCTCTATTTTGTCCTTACCGGTTGAAGGTAAAGACTTTGTTGTTTACTGTGATGCTTCACATTCTGGTTTGGGTGCTGTGTTGATGCAGGATATGAATTTGATATCCTATGCATCCAGGTAGTTGAAGGTGCATGAGAGGAATTAACCAACTCACGATTTAGAGTTGGCAGCGGTGGTTTTTGAATTGAAAATCTGGAGACACTATCTTTATGGTGTCAAGTGTGAGGTATTCGCAGATCATCGCAGTCTGCAGAACATTTTTACTCAGAAGGATTTGAATCTGAGGCAGAGGAGATGGATGGAGTTATTGAAGGATTATGATGGGATAATTCAGCACTATCCGGGTAAGGCAAATATGGTGGCAGACGCATTGAGCTGGAAAACTGTTAGCATGGGTAGCTTGGCTTGTTTGAGGGCGTCCAAAAGACCATTGGCTCAGTATATTCGGTCTTTGGAGGCCAAGTTCATGCACTTGGGTGTTTCAGATCAAGGTGGGTTATTGGCCAGCATTGAGGTCAAGGCCACCTTCATAGAGGAAATAAAGGCAAAACAGTTTTAGGATCCAAAACTGGGTAAGTTGTGAGGTAAGGTAATATCTGGGGAGTCCAGAGACGTCATGTTAGAATATGGTGGAGTGTTGCATTTCAAGAAGAGGATTTGTGTTCCTCTGGTTGATGATATTATACAGAAAATCTTGGCAGAAGCTCATGGTTCGCGGTACTCAATTCATCCGGGTGTGACCAAAATGTACAGGAACTTAAGGCAGTGTTACTGGTGGCTCGGGATGAAAAGGTACATAGTGGATTTTATGTCCAAATGTCAGAACTGCCAGCAGGTAAAGTATGAACATCAGAGACCTGCAGGACTACTTCAGAGAATGCCCATTCCAGAGTAGAAATGGGAAAGGATAGCCATGGATTTCGTGGAATTGGGGAAATATGACTCAATTTGGGTCATTGTTGACAGGTTGACCAAGTCCGCTCATTTCATTCTGGTCAGGGTAGAATTCATAGCAATTGGCTAAGATCTACGTGAAAGAGATTGTGAGACTGCATGGGGTACCACTGTCCATCATTTCAGATAGGGGTACGCAGTTTACTTCTAAGTTCTGGGGAAAGTTACATGAAGAGTTGGGTACACAACTCACCTTTAGCACAGCCTTCCACCCTCAGACTGATGGTCAGTGGGAAAGGATGATCCAGGTATTAGAGGACATGCTGAGCATGTGTGATGGACTTCGGGGGTCATTGGGACCAGTTTCTACCACTGTGAAAATTCTCGTACAACAATAGCTACCACTCTAGTATCGATATGGCACCGTTCAAGGCCCTGTATGGGAGGAACTGCAGATCACCGGTTGGGTCGTTTGAGGAAGGTGATGTGAATCCTCTGGGCGTAGACTTAGTGAAGGAAGCGTAGGAAAAGGTAAGGGGCATACAGACCAAGTTGTTGGCTGCTCAAAGCAGGCAAAAGGAGTATGCAAATCGCAAGGTCCAGGACATGGACTTTCATATTGGTGAGCAGGTATTGTTGTCGGTATCACCAATGAAAGGGGTTATGTGGTTTGGTAAGAAAGGCACGCTTAGCCCTTGATTCATCGGTCCATTTGAAGTGCTTGAAATTGTGGGGCCAGTGGCTTACAAGTTAGCACTGCCACCTAGTTTGTTGGCCTTTCATGCGGTATTCCATGTATCCATGCTCAAGCGATACCATGGTGATAGAGACTACATCATCAAGTGGGATGAGGTACTTTTTGATAAGGATCTTCGTTATGAGGAGGAACCAGTTTTGATTCTTGCTCAGGATGTTCGGAGGTTGAGGATAAAGGTGATTGATATGGTGAAGGTTCAGTGGAAGCATCGTCTGGTTGTGGAAGCCACTTGGGAAACAAAGAAGGACATGCGGGACAAGTACCCTCAATTGTTTGAGGATTCAGGTACTACACTTCTTTCTTTTTATTTCCGTAATTTTGAGTTTGATCATTCGGGGATGAATGATGGGTAAATTAATATCTGTTGTAATAACCGAGTCCATCGTTACGGGTAGTTCCATCGTGCCAAGTTTTAGAGTTAGAAAACTTCGGGTTTGAGAGTTTGAAATTCTGGGCTAGGCTAGCCTCGGCCAGTTTTGGAGCGAGGTAGAGTCTAGGGAAATCCGGGTAAAGATGGTTTTATGTGTCTTGGATTGAGCTAGTTTTCCACGTAGCCAAGACATAAAGGAGTCTGGGGGACTTTTCGGAATCGCATTTGGGTAAGTGAACTCCCAGAATCGCATTTGATGTGAAGGGGTTGTTTTAGGACGTCAAGGGAAACAGGTGTGTTGTGAAATGGCCAAAACTGGAAGATTTCTGGACAGTCTATCCGTGACAAGAGTGGTCACGCGTGACAGCGGCCACAACTAGAGCGGTAGAAATTACAGCTATAGCGGCGGTCAAAGGGTGGTCAACCTACTTAAGACCGCTATAGCAGTAGCCTACCGCTATAGCAAGACTGCTAGAGTAGAACGAGGACCGCTAAGCGGAGCAGGGACCGCTATAGCGGGCCGATAGGATTTTAATGCAGAAACAACTCCCAAAACATTCAGTTTTTCACAAGTTCATTTTGGGAGAAGGGCTAGGCGATTCTAGGCGTTTTTCTTCCTTTTTCCGTCAAAATTCTTCCCTAAGGTAAGGTTTTTGTTCCCCAATTTTTGTATTATGTTTTCTATGCAGTAGAATTTCTAGGAGGGAATTTGGGAAAATGTTAGAATAACCTAGGGATGGTGGAATTCAGGGAAGGAAGGGGATTCCAAGCATGTGTTTTCTTGGGTATGGATTAAAGTACATTATCATGATCATAGGTTGTTTAATTCCCTGTTTTATCCATAAAAAATGATAAAACTAGGAGAACTAACGGTGGAATAGCCCGGGAAAAGGGTGGGATGATCATGAGTGGCCTAGGGTATGGGGATTTTGTATAATCTGGGTAATGTATAGGCATTGTGTGTTAATTATATGTACTGTATGTTGTTTTTAGACCAAGAACAAGAGAGGAATCCGAAACACGGGAAAGCTCGGGTCGAATAGAGCTTGGAACATTTCAAGGTAGGTAATGGCTTATGGTTTTTTGTGAATGTGTATATTCGGGTACTCATGTCTAAGTGATTGTATGCATTACATTGCTTAGGTAAGTCGTGTGGAATGTCTAGGTTCCTGTTAACAGTCTGTGATTGAATGGTGTTTACTTGTTGGTTTTACAAGTTGTGTGTGTTCATATATTGGCTGTGGTTGTAGATATTTGGTTGGCTCGGGTACCACGCATGGTACGGGTATAACAAATGGTTGGCACGGGTACCATGCCTGGTACGGGTATAACATTCGGTTGGCATGGGTACCACGCCTGGTACAGGTTTACTTTATTACATCTTGCATTGTTTTATTGATTATTGTATTGCATTAGCTGATATTGGTTCTGTGTGTGGACTGGGTTATTTTACTGAATGTGATACTTGATATTGGTTCCGTGGGTGGACCGGGTTGTCTATTTAAAAGTGCTATTGTTGGTGGTCCTTGAGTGGCCGGGAACATTGTATAACTGCTGTGTTGGTCTTGGTTTAGGCCGGGTTGAAGCATTACTTTTGGTATGTGTCTAGAGGGGATTCCAGGGTGGGATCGGGCTAGACAGAAAGGTATAGTTAATGGCTCATGTTCGGGGTATAGAACTGTAAGAGATGGATTTCATGTTGGTACAAGGTAAGTAGAGACTTGTAGTCTAGGGCCCGTATACTTATTGCATGTTTTCCATATATTTACTTGAATATGTTGTATTGTTATAGATGTTTTTTACTTGAAAACTGGTTGATGATCCTACCAGTACACAGTGGTGGTGTACTGATACTGCACTTTCTTGTCTTTGGTGAGTACAGAAAATCTACCAGTGACTGAAACGTGACCTCGCATTTAGCACCAGCGATTCTGACTTTCACGGGTGAGTTGCCTTGGGTTGTCCTTAGAGTTTCAGTCAATTTGTTTCGGACTTAAAACTATTTCATTTTTATCTTTTAGGGTTGCATCTCCATATTCTAGATATTTAGTGTTGATGTACAATGACTTTTAGTTCCTAGGAGGGATTTTCCGCAGGATAATGATTACGATTAGTTTTGAATTGTTTTGATTGCTAGTTTACTTTTTGTTATTGGTTTTAGGCTGTTAGTCTAGAAAAGGTCTTAAATCTATTGGTTTGCTCATCCGGGGGTTGGGTGGGTGCCACTCACGATGGGTTGGGTCGTGACAGTCTCCCTCGAACCCTATCTTTATTTTCTTCTTATCACAACTAGGGGAAACTTTCACCTTTAGTGGTCGAAGGGCTTGTCAAGGTCGGTTATGTGATCCACAGGCTCACTAGGCATATTTACCCACATGCACAAGGTAGTAATTAATGAGGGGAAGGGAAGGTTCCTGGGGTGTAGTATCACAAAGTTCTTTCATTCCTCCACAATCTGCTCTGCTGCATTGACTGTCACCCTATCTAGTAAGAAAGCTACTACTAGTTCTCAGGCATAAGTCACATCCAATGTGTTTCCAGAAGGGAAGATCCCCCTAGACACCAAATTTAGCCACCTCTAAGCATCAGAAGTAAAATCTACGCTTTTAATCCTCGTGTGATACCAGACCCAAGGAGTCGAGGCCCTACGCTCCTCCAGTATGATTGTATTCACCAGCCATTGCGCATCATCAGCCTCTTTTCTTGCCAAGTATTCAGTCTCTGGGGGATTTTGCAACCCCAGGGCTCAGTTGATATCCACAATTGAAATTACAATGCTCTCACCCGAACATATATGATGAGGTTTAGAACGTTCTAGTTCACAGTAGAGATATGATCATAAAACTCCCTTACCTAATTCTCATTGACTGCTTCAGGTTCCTATACCAGTGGTAACCACCCATTATCCCTCAACTAGTGGAAGAACTCCAGCACCTCCTCCTCTATCTCCAACCTCTGAGAATTCCCCATAGGAGTGAACACCAAGAAGCTCATTTGCCGTGTGAATCCCCTGAGCCTCTGATCAATGTATTGCCTTTGGCTCTGTAGGTTCGCAAACCTTATGAAATCTCCTTCATCATTGGCGTCCATGATAATGATCTTGGTAGAAATAAAAGTAATCATGATTATTTTAAATTCTCAGAATTTATAACAAGGATTAAAGAAATAAAGCTAGAAAGCCAAAAAAAATTGTTTTGAAAAAATTCCAGTCCCCAGCAGGAATTCTGCTCAGCATCTTTATTGTAGCAGATGCTTTCCCATCGCAGCAAGGTTACTATGATGAGACTAGTCCATTACAGCAAAGTCACGACGATGAAGGAGACCTCATTGTAGTGAGGCCATCATCCCCAGCCAGCCAATCATTTCAAAAATGGTGATTTTTCAAATATGTTCCATTTTATCAAGTTTTCTCAAAGATCGGGCACAATGTATTAGTTGTTAATACTTATTCCTTGTTTTTATGGTGATTAAAGACTCTGAAATCAAGACCAAGCAATTGAAAATTTTCAAAAAACTTGTCTACTACCCTACTCGATGTTTGAGTCTAGAACTCCATGAACTCCGTAGAAACTATAGAGAGGGCATTGTATATAAGTTGAGAAAGTAAATCTAATGGGCATGTTTCAAAAATTCTTTCCGACAAGGGCAAGATTAACCCACACCCCAAGCCATATTTATGGTTCAAAATCAAGCAAAATAGGCATAAAATGATGTGATACAACATATAAGCAGGATATAAAGTGATAAAAAGAGGGATTTACCTCAAAAATCAACGAGGGGAGCATTAGGGTGGAGAGTATTTCAAAATTGTATGTGGGAAATTGATTTTGCAAAGTGAGGAAATGAACCCTTTTTCCTTCCCTTAATTTGTCCTGTTCCAAGTTGTAGCTAGTGTTTTCTTGCTGCAGCGGGAATTTCCTCGTTGTAGCAAGAATTTTACTTGCAACAGTAGTCCAGCGTGGTTTCACAATATGTTTTATTAATTCATGTACTGATGTTTAAAGTTTTAATCTTCAGGACATCAGGAGCCCTTGTAAGAACCTACTTAGGTAAATTCTTCTCCAAAGTTGGCAAATTGTGAGTAAAAAAAATTTGATTTGTACTTGATGTTTCGTTCTTCCCCCGTCATTTGAAGGTCTCATCGAAGAGACAGTATGTGAAACTAATTCAAGTAGAAAATTATTTGCATAGCATAATGGTTTCAACTGAATTAGTAAAAGCGCAGAAATAAGATCACCTTGTTTATAATTTGAACTCGTGCCCCAATGCCCTCCGTGTCCATTTAGGGACAAACAGTTGGTAAATTAGAATATAATATAATGACATAATCCTTGTTTATTAAAAATCTTGTGATAAAATGAGAATTTAAAATTATATACTATGAGTTATGTGGGGAATAATTATAGTGGTGCTTAAAATAAACATGGATTAAAATAAGTCAATGTGGGACCAATCGGTGATGGCTCATTGTAGTGGTCCCAGACTCGCCACAGTGAACTCGCCGTAGTGAGAAACATTCTGCTGCAGCAAAATTTGCGAGGCAGAATGATGGGATTTAGCTAATAAGCTCCAAGCTCAATTCTAAGGTTTTCCCCTAAACATGACCTAGTTCTAACCCTAAACCTAGAACACCAAGAGAAGAGAGAAAAGACTCCCAAATAGCATAATTATATCCTCTTTCATGCGGCTCCTCCCTCCGAATTCATGGAACGAGATCTAGAAGCATGGTTGCATACAGTTATAACAGCAGTTTGACATCGAGGTAGGTTATGGTTAAATTATAGTAAATACCTTGATTGTATAATTATAATAATATATAGAAGTTGATGGAGACAGCATTTATAGGCCCTCGGGACAAAGTCTGGATGGAGACTATTGGAAAATCATGAACTTGGAATATTTGTAGTTGACTTACTTGTGTTATGCATTCTTGAAGTGAATGTAAAAACAGGTTAAGGCTATGTGAATAGTAAAATATAGATAATGTAATTATCATGTTGTAAAAGATGAGATCTTACTGTTAGAGGTTAGAAAAGAATTGCAAAGTGATGAAGTTTCTAAACGTGAACTGTTGATTTTCGTGTTATCACTTGGTGACTTGTATATTGTCCTGACATTGGACATTTGTTTGTGTGACTGTTTGATTGAGTAAATCAATTATTGTCATCCCTGATATTGTGGTGTAAATGGTGTCCTATTGAGAATTATCTCATGAAGAAAACCTGGTAGATGTGAGAATTCAATCGGTAATAAATAGAAAGCAAACTAAGGTTATGCGATTGGCATGGTGTGGCTAGGTTGTTGTAGATGGATAATATGAGATGCTTATGAATAAATTAATAATAATAAGGTTCTTATATGAATACTTTATTAATTGGAGTTGAGACTTTTTTTAATGTTTATATGTGGTTGAACTAAATGAATAATGATTGGTCTTTGAACATGTTGAATTAATGATAACTAATTGCTTGAATGAATAAGCTGTGTTTTCATTTATAAACTTGATTAAATAACTTTAAATGATGAAGTGCGCATATGGTTAGTGTAAACTATTTATCCTAAGTGATAGATATTGGAACCATAGGTTCACATTGTCTAAGGGACTGGGTACCACGTCGGTACGAATATTGTTGATGTTATTATGGATTGGGTACTACAAGCTAGTGCTGATACTTATATTGATTTTATTGTTATGGATCATGTACCACGTGCTGGTATGGTACATGGATTAGTTTCATCCCCTACAGGTCATGGATAGTTGGGCATAAATAAGTCCTTTTAGCATGTGTGTACACCCTTACATTTATTATTGTTGATACGATGAGTTAGAATGGTAACTTGAGAATAAGACTGAGGTTATTAAGCCATAGATAAGCGAACATGCTTATGGTACTTGAGGTAGTTGAGATACAGAGACTATAGGTCTGAGAGAGTGAAGTGGGCATGAGATCCATACTATATTGTAATTGCATAAAACTTGTAGATTTTGTGAGACTTGATGTGTCTATTAGTGACTGTTATGTCCTTCACTGTTATACTTGATATGCTTGTTGGTGACTATTATGTACTTTATTATTATACTTGCTATGTTTGTTGGAATCTATTATGTCCCTATTGGTTGACACTTATCATGTCTATAAATGAGGGTTATTGTCTAATTGTGATGATTTCTGAGTGAACATGGGAAGTGGGTGAGAATCTGTAATTAATGGTAAGTGATTGAATGTGAATGAATGACTAATGACACATATGAGCTTTGGAGAGATAATGCATGTAATATCAGGAACCTTGTGATTCTAAGAAAGTGTCTAGAGAGAACTACTAAGGTTAATCGAAACTCGGAAGGTTAACTCAATTCTTGTGAGATGTAGTTGTGTAAGTATGAGGTGTGATGTTTTATTTATCCTTGAGTTGGAATTCTCTGTGCAAGTGATGATAATGGGATTATCTATTATATGTTGACATGTATATGTGTATTATGTGAACTAATCTTAGTCGATCAATGATACCTACCAGTACATATGGTGTATTGATACTACTCTTGCTACATCTTTTTGGGTGTGGATGTGTGACAGGTAGACTGAAGTTTCATTGCTTTGAATGAAGAGTCTACATTAGCAACTTTTGTATCCTATTCCGCAGACAGAAGTTGTGTCCTGTATATTTTCTTCTTGTCATATTCCAAATTTTAGAAGCTCTTGTATATGTGTAGACCAGGTCTTGGAAACGATTGTAACACCCCAGAAATCAAACCAGCTATCAAAGTTAAAATCTCAGAAAAATTTCATGTTTTAAGAATGACGGGTCCAAACCACGGACCGTGATTCAAACCACGAGTCGTGAAATGGAACTGTGATCCCCTTTGGTTGATTCAGCCTCTGGTCTGGAACCATGAGTTGGTTCTATGGACCATGGTTCAAACCACGGGTATGTCCTGTCCACTCGTGGAACTCAAATCAGAGGGTTGGCAAGTCCCTCTGAAATAATGACTCAATTCTATGACTCGTCATCCAAACGACAAACCGTAGTCCTGACTCGTGGTTTGACCAAGGACCAGCTAGGTCCCCAGGAACCACGACTCCAAATAACGATCCGTCATTTATTCTACGGGTCCATCCTGTTGACCCATAAAAGTGCTTCTGCAGCCTGATTAGTTGGCCAAGAACCACGATTTGGAACCACGGGTCATGGTCCAAACGACGACCCATAGAATTGACCCGTGGTCCCTGAAACCGACAATTTTTCCAGATTTTTCTTAAATATGTCCCAAGGGTATTTTAGTCATTATCTACTCTTTTAACTCCTAAATTATATCATTTTGGCTACTTCTAGAAGGGTTTTCACCCTCATTAGCCTAAGTCCCTTCTTATTACCTAATTCATCTCCCAAAAATGGAAATAACTCTCTCAAGCTCAAGGTCTCAAGCTCCAAGTCCAAGCCTCCTAAGTCTTTCCAATTCAAGAGGGTTAGCTCCAATCAAGGTATATGGTTATTCAACGATGGGTTCCTCTCACCCTTGTTCCCAAAACCCCAATTTCTTAGTTTGAATTATGAACATATGAAATTAGGGTTTTGATCTAAATTGGGGAAAACTTATGAAATCAGTTCCTATACTTAAATTCATGGTTTCTTATTACTTATTTACGATTTGATCATGATTCCTATATTAGATTCAAAAGCCCAAACATCAAAGTTGATTTCTAGCATGATTCCATTGAATTGCATGTTTTCAAGTGAAATTGGGCATGATTAGACATCATGGCTTTATGAATTTATGAAATTGCATGCCAAATTCTTCAAGTATGAATTTAGAAAGAAAAGCATGTTTTGGACTATGGCTATGTTAAGCTTCATGAACTTATGATATGAGAATTTGCATAATACCCGATGTGTTTTCATGCTTTTCGAATATGATTTGGCATAAGATTGTGTCACTAAGAAATTATGAGCTATATGTGCATATTTTGGGAGTAGTATTCAGCAACGAGCAATGAAGGTTTGATTACCCAAGTCCAAAACTACGTTTCCAGCGTAGGTTATGAAATGAAGTGCCCTATGGGCTTATGAGAGTGGATCCACATCTTGATAATGGTGTCCTGTGTCTTAGCGGGCATTAGGGCAGCTTTGCCAACTAGGGTTATATAGTTGGGAATGGTGACTCGTTCCTTGGCAGGGTTCAAGTCATCTTTGCTAACTAGTGTTTTATAGTTAGATTCCATGTAGCTCACATGGTCTATTGTCGGTTATAAAAACTCCCGTATGAATGATTTTAAGTTTTCTAAGCTTTATGATATCTTATTTTGAAGTTTTGACTATGAACTCATGCTTATTACTCAAACTATGATATTTACTTATGACCTCTTCGATTATGCATGAACTCAATTCCCAAATATGTTTTAAGCATGCTTTCATATTATTTATGCATAACCTGCATATTCAGTACATCCTGTAGTACTGACGCATATCTTGCGCTGCATTCTTTGATGATGCAGATTCAGGTGTACCTTCTCAGACTCGTGGCTAGAGTTTCCCGGTCACTCCCAGACAGCTATTGGTGAGTACTTCTTAGGTCGAGGACTACTTATGTTTTTAGCTAGTGTTAGCTTGGGGCACTTTTGGTCCCAAGTCTCGTGTTACGTCTAGGGGGTAACCTCAGGGTGTGACAACGGTTGTATTTATTGTTTTTCAAAAACCCTTGTGTAACTTCAAGCTTAATGGAATATTTATACTTATGAGTCGTCTCTTGATTATTAGCATATTGAACCGCTTAAAAAGACTTCCCTTAATCATGATGGGTAAGTAAGGAATTTCTCCTATTCAATTAGAACTGAGTAGGTGCCCGCACGACCTATCGTAACTTGGGTTATGACAATCATTCTTTTCAGTGAAGAAGATTGAATACTATCCATGTTGGGCTGACTTCGTTAGACAAGAGACTTTCATTTCAAGTCTCTTATTTCTTTTTTTGTTGAATTTTTAATGGCTCATCCAATTGTTTTGAGTACTAAAACACCTTTCCCCCTAAAAGACCCTTTTTGTAGACTTAAAAATATAATTATGCATTTGGGGACAGGTGACAGTTCTTGGGATAATTGGATGAGTATAGGAGAAGAGAACGAAAAAACTCGAGTCTTTGTGAAAAAATAAAATAAGAGTTGACCAGAACCAACATTCAAGGTAATAGACTCAGAATGAAGGTTTGAAAGTCCCTATAGCTCTATATGGTGTTTTCAGACATAGTTGGATAGTTTGAATAGGTCCCGAGAGGCTCGTGAATGATTCAGACGCTTAAATTAAAAATTAGTGATTTCAAAGAATAAGGGTTGACCATGGCAAAATAGTTGGTAAATGATCCTGGATTTATGAATTGAAAGTTCCAACAAGTTTGTATAATGAGTTTGGACTTGCCTGCTAGTTTTTGTTAGATTCTGATGAGTTTCAGATGTGTTTTCATCATGTTGTATTCGTATTTGATATTTTAATGTCGTTCTGAGCATAAATGGTACCACACAAAAAAAATTATCTCCAAATTACATTTTTATTGAACCATCAGATATGCATTGTGATTTCAAAGACATAGCAGTAAAAATTGTCAAATTTTGAGGTCATATGAGATATTATCGCCATTTAACCTTGAAAAGTTATTTTTGGGCTTGGTGCATCCCCAAATATGGTAAAGGATCCGCATATGTGGCAATCGCAGAGTATTAAAAAACTGATTTTGCCCTCATTCTTTAGAATCAATGTTTGGATTTGGATGATTTTCATGGCATTCTTCTCATTTCAACGTGGGAGTGCAAGAATGTAACCTCAATTTTTTTGTATTTCCACTTGATTAACCTCATTTTATAACTGATTAACCTGTGATTTGGTCGAGGATTTTGGGGTTTTTAACCTAAACCTTATGGGAGTGAAATTTCAAATATGGATTCCCCAAGAAATAGGTAGCTCGATTTTATGAGAGATTTCCAGGTTTGAACTCAGAAACTCGAATTTGACTTTTTCATTGACTTTCTGATCAATTTATTTTATGTCAATATTGAAAAAGATAGTTTGTAATGTTGAGTGCTCTATATTATTTTCTAATGTTCCTCATAGACGTGAATGGCTTCTTATTTATAGCAATTCTTCTCTAATCCTATTTTAATTATGTAAACAATCCTAAAGTATTGAAATGTATTAATCCTAAGTTAAAAAAAGTCGTTCATTGCCTTCAACGTTATTATTTAGGTGCCTTTGTTAGTGTCTCTTCCATCCCTCCTCAAGATGAATGGTGGCACTGAGACAACTCCATGATTGCTCCGTAGAAACTAAAATTGCTGCTAAAAATGTTAGATATTTGTGTCAAGAATGGGACGCATTTTGTAACCATTGCCCCGAGTAAACTTTCTCTTGGACAAAGAGGTATTCTAATTAAACATGATTCATTTGATCCTGAAGGATTAGATTATGAGATGCATCACACTAAGTAACCATATAAGTCATGTCCAACTACACAAGTAACAGACCATATATAACTATGTCACAGCTTGCAAGTAACCTGGACCACCCAAGGATCCCTAGGAAATCATTTATGGCACTTAACATGAAACCCCAGTTTACATAAGAAACCACCTTAGCACTTAAACACACCAACCCGGGCACTCAAGGACCAACATGTATATCAAGTAACAATAAATATCGGTCCTCTCAAGGAACCAATACATATGAACATCAACAAACAGAAAAACCTGGTTCACTCAACGAACCAACACATATGAATAACAAGTAAACCTGTACACACATGCTAAGGGTCTTATGGTTGGACACTAGTCATGACCTGCAGGGGATGAGCTCTTGTCCATGTACTGTACCGGCGTGGTACCCAAGTCAACCAATGAATCATAGATACTATACCAGGCATGGTACCCAAGCCAACCAATGAATAATAGAACTTGCACCAGGCGTGGTACTCGAGTTAGCTAATGAATAATAGATATCACAACCACAATGATAGCATACAACACTTGTACAACAAACAACCTTTCAAATAGACTCATTGCATGTGATTAACACTTAGGATATCAGTTAACAATCATTCCTTTTATCTTGAACACGTATTGAGCAATAAATACTAATGAGACAGTTATTATGTACATATAACGCAAATTGGGTTACAACAACCATCACCTACCTTAATCCAAGACTGAAATGCTCTACTGAACCTGAGTTTTCCCTTTTATGGCAACCTAGGCTTGATTGTGGTCTAAAAACAGAAATGCAAACACAATTTCAACCCATGATCTCAAATATCGCAGATTATAGCCTAATCATGAACCCTCAAGCCAAATGCATGATCATTCCACCTATCCTAGGGTCTTCCCACCAATAATTCACTTAGATACTACCAATTCTATGGTTACACTAGCGAATTACGGTAATAAAATCGTGAATAAACAAGTTTAAATCAAAACCCAAGGTTTTTATACCTTAAAATCCCTCTTACACCAGATTTTATAACTTAGGTCAAGCTAAACCCTTCTTAAGGCCTATAACTAAAAATTCTAAGACAGGAATTGAAGTACTATATTAGAGGTATAAAAGACTTACCTTAACGAATAAATCTAATGGAAAATCAATAGAGTTTGCCCAAAACTGTCACAGCCTTCCCTAAAATATTTTTGTGAAATACTGAACGTGTTGGGGGAAGTTTCTACATTCTCAGCGATTAACCCCATATAGCGACTCAATGCCATTATTGCGGTACCTCCATAGCGAAAGCCTCTCGCTATAGTGGAGTAGAACGACTCTAACCGCTATAGAGGGAATTTCTCTATTATAGCATTATCGCGGCCACAGCCTGCCATCCGCTATAGCAAGTGTGGTGAGGCAGAAACTCAGAAAATATCCCAATTTTACCTTTTTCATAACACACCCTCAAACTATAACATCCCGGACTAACCCCTTTATGTTAAATTCGATATCGGGAGTTCTACTCACACGAATTCACTTCTGAAACGTCCAACGCACTCCTTATTGTCTTAGATAAAATAAAATCAAGAAAAGATTTATCAATTTAACCCAATTCCTCCTTGGATTTCCCTAGACCTTACCTTGCTCGGATTTTGTCTAAGACTAACCTAGCCTGAAATTTCTCACTTCCAATTCTAGAAAAGTTCCAACCCATATTCTTGCTCGATTAGCTCACCCATAATGATTTCAAAGGGTCATTATAATAGATACCAATTTACCCATCGTTCATCCCCCAACAATCAAACAATAAAGAGAGCTAAGTCAAGAAAGAAATAGTACCTGAATCCTCAAATAAGTGAGGGTACTTGTCCCACATGTCCTTCTTGGTTTCCCAAGTTGATTCTTCAATCGAACAATGCTTCCATTGAACCTTTACTGATCTAATATCCTTTGTCCTTAACTTTTGGACATCCCGATCAAAAAGGGCAACCAGCTCCTCCTCATAAGTAAGATCCTTGTCTAGCAAGACTAAATCCCACTTGATTATGTAATCCCTATCCCTGTGGTATCTCTTCAGCATGGATTCATGAAATACCATATGGACTCCCGACAAACTGTGCGGCAATGCCAACTGATATGCTACCGGCCCTACATCTCTAAGAACCTCAAATGGACTGATCTATCAAGGGTTAAGCTTGACCTTCTTGCTAAATCTCGTGTTTTTTTATAGGCGATGCCTTCAACAGAACTTGTTCACCAACCTGAAATGACATGTCCCATACCTTGCAGTTTGCATACTCCTTTTGTCTACTCTAGGCTGCCAACAACTTGGTTTTGATACCTCTCACTTTTCCTGAGCTTCCTTCACCAAATCAGTTCCCAAAGGCTTCACATCACTAGCCTCAAACCATCATATGGGCGATCTACATCCCATCCCATAGAGTGCCTCGAATAGTGCCATGTCAATACTGGAGTGATAATTGTTGTTGTATGAGAATTCACACAACGGCAAAACTAATCCCAATGGCTTCCAAAGTCAATCATATATGCCTTCAACATGTCCTCAAGCACCTGAATCATCCTCTCTGATTATTCATCAGTCTGAGGATGAAAGGTTGTGCTAAAAGTGAGTTGGGTGCCCAACTTTTCATCGCAACCTGCCTCAGAATTTAGAAGTAAATTTCGTACCTCTATCTGAAATAATGAAAAGTGGCACCCCATGTAACATTACTATCTCCTTGACATAGATCTTGGCCAAATGCTTAGAGCTGTAATCTACCCTAACCAGAATAAAATGGGCTGGCTTAGTCAGTTTATCCACTATGACCCAAATTGAGTCATACTTTCCCAAGGTCTTAGGAAGACCTTCCACGAATTCCATAGCTATCCTTTCCCACTTCCACTCAAGAATAGGCATCCTTTGAAGCAAACCTATAGGCCTTTGATATTTGTACTTCACCTTTTGAGTGACACCTGGACACATATTCTACTATAACCTTCTTCATCCTAGGCCACTAATAAAGCTACCTTAGGTCCTGGTACATTTTTGTTACACTTCGATGAATAGAATATCGTGAACCATGAGCTTTAGCTAACATATTCTGAACCAAGTAACCAACCCGAGGAACACATTCATGTTCTCTAAACCACATCACTCCGCACGCATCAAGTGTGGCATCTGAAGCCTCACCAGATGCCAACTTATTCCGGAGCTTATTCAATTGCACATCCTCAAACTGTTTGGCCTTAATCTCATCCAGAAATGTTGACTTCACCTTAATACTAGCCAACACTTCCCCCCTTTCAGAAATACCAAACTTCTTGAACTCGGATGCTAGAGTTTGGATTACTCTAGCCAAGGGTCCTTTGACACCCCCAAATAGGCAAGCTGCTCGTGTTTATTGCTTTCTGGCTCAATGCATCTGCCACCACATTGAACTTACCGCGATGATACTGGATGATCACATCATAGTCTTTCAACAACTCCATCCATCTTCTCTTTCTCAAAATTAGATCCATTTTCATAAACATGTGCTGCAAACTATGATGGTCTGTGAATACCTCGCAATTAACACCATAAAGATAGTGCCTCCAGGTCTTAAGTGCAAACACCATCGCTGCCAACACCAAATCATGAGTCGTGTAATTCTTTTCATGAGTCTTCAATTGCCTCGAAGCATAAGCAATGACATTCCTCTCCTGCATCAACACAGCACCCAAACCCAAATGTGAAGCATCACAAAATATAATAAAATCCTTACCTTCAACCAGCAATGAGAGAATAGGGGCTATAGTCGAAAGTGTTTTGAGCTTTAGGAAGCTATCCTCACACTTATCAGACCAAACAAATGGCACCTCCTTCTAAGTCAACCTTGTCAAGTGAGTAGCAATAGAAGAAAAATTCTTGACAAACCTGTGATAGTAGCTAGTAAGACCCACAGAACTCCTAACCTCAGTCATAGAGCTAGGCGAAACCCAACTCTTAACTACCTAAATCTTATGGGGATCTACCATCACCCCTTTTTCCAAGACCACATGCCCTAAGAAGGCAATCGAAGACAACCAAAACTCGCATTTTGAAAACTTTGCATACAACTGCTTCTCCTTCAAAATCCCCAAAATAATACGAAGATGCCCTGCATCTTCCTCCTTGATCTTGGAGTAAATCAAAATATCATCAATGAATACTCTCATAAAATAATCCAAGAATGACTTGAAAATACTATTCATTAAGCTCATGAAGGCTGTCAACGCATCGTTCAACCCAAACGACATTACTAGGAACTCATAGTGCTCATACCGAGTTTGGAAATCCATTTTAGGTATATCCTCAGGCCGGACCTTCAGTTGATGGTACCCTGACCTCAAGTCAATTTTATTAAATACTGAAGTGCCCTGCAACTGGTCAAAAAGGCCATCTATACGGGGCAGAGGATACTTATTCCTGATGGTAAGCTTATTCAATTGTCTGTAATCTATACACATTCTCATGATACCATCTTTCTTCTTAACGAACAAGACCGGAGCACCCCAGGGTGAAGCACTAGGACAAATAAATCTCTTATCAAGGAGTTCATGTAATTGGATTTTGAATTCCCTCAACTCCGCAGGGGCCATTTGATAAGGAGGAATAAAGATTGGGTGAGTGCGCGGCTCCAAATCAATACAAAAGGTAATATCTCTATCCGAAGGAATACCAGGCAAATCCATAGGAAATATCTCCTGAAACTCAGAAACCAGAGGGACTGACTCAATAAGAGGAGACTCCGCATTAACATCCCGAAGGTGAGCTAGGAAGGCTGAACACCCCTTCCCCACTAGATTTCTAGACCGAGCAAAGGATATGATTTTCACCAACTTAGGCTTATACACACCCTCTTACTCTAGTCTATCCATACCCGGTATCTCTAGACTCACTATCTTAGATTTACAGTTCAAAACAGCGTGATAAGGATACAACCAAGTCATACCTAGAATAATATCAAAATCAAACATATCCAAGATGATCAAATCTACCCAAGTCTGAAAACCCATAAACAAAACAGAACATAAATGATACACATAGGTCACTACCACAGGCTCTCCAAAAATAGGACATGAAACTAAGCCCAAGTCATCGGAGGTGAGGCTGATGAACAACACTCCACATGGGCTCTCCACCACAGCTTGGCATCCCCTTGCAATTGGAAAGTCACAAACTCAACACCATGTTGTTGCACAATCTCCAACTTATGCAGCCTCTCATAGAAATCAAGAATAAATTTAAAAGCATCCTCATACTTTGTACCATGAAATGAAGGGAGTTTCATTTTTAGAAACTTAGTCAGCAACACGTGTTTAGTACCGATCATGACAAGGCCTAATGCCGGATGGAAGAACGCATCTGTACTCAAAGCCTCATCCATCCTAGGAGCTAAGGTGACAGCGAAATAGGCACCCAGAACCTGAATAGCCGGTGTAGTGGGGGTGACTCCAGTACCCACCAGCCCACTCAGAAATGCCAAAACTAGCGGAACAACCTCAGAAGATATAGGAGGAAGGCCTACACCTCCAACCGGTGTCACCACCTCTGGTTCTGCTCCATTCTCGTGCACTGCCTCAGCCTCCTCAACATGATCCTGGGGTGGGGGAGATGTCACTGTCCTCTGATCAGCCACTGCCTGAGCTCCACCCCTGGCAGGTGTTGCTCTCCCTCTTTCCCTACCTCACCCTCGAACCACCGGTCCCGCAGCTGGAGTTGCTGCCTTTGGTCTATTCTGCCTAGTGTTCACTATCTGCTGACAAAAGAATGACGAAGGTCAGATATCAATTTGGATTTCCAGATACCAATTAGAATCAAGTTATAACACGAAGGAAGGAAGAAGGGTAATTTTCTAAAGTCCTATTGCCGCTCGAAGAAAAGTACAGACGTCTTTGTATTGTTCTGCAAGACTTTACTAGAACCATTTTGGTACGATGAGATCAACAAACCTAGCGCTCTGATACCAACTTTGTCATGACCTAAACTATTGCGAGTGGCACCCATACTAAACCTCCGGTGGAAGAACCAAAAACCAACCCAACACTTAATCAAAAAGATTAGACAACTAAGTAATCTTCATTAGGTAAACCAGTGATTCATATCTTTAAAGAAAAACAATAACAACTTGCAGAAATTAAACCCCTAGAATCTTAAAGTCGATGTACCAAAACTCTATACTAGCTATCTAAAAGAAGGGGATGTAACCCCAAAACAAAGATAAAGTCTATGTCCAAACAATGGACTAGAAATAATTGAAGAATTTATGGTAGCCCGGAAGATGTAGCTCACCCTTAAATTCAAAATCGCCTGACTCACAGCTGAGATCTCGTAAAAGCCATCAGAATATGCTTTGTCCTCAACATAAGAAGAGCACGTGCAATATTAGTACACAAGAAATAATAGTGTACTAGTAGGATCATTGGCTAACTCTCAAAATATGAAAAGTGAAAATATAACAATAACATACTACAACAGGACAAACATGAACCAACCAAGTCAATGTAACTACCAATAAGACTCACAGTCAATAACCTGACTCAACAACCATATAAGTCATGTCCAACTACATAAGTAATAGACCACATATAACTATGTCACAACTTGCAAGTAACCCGAACCACCCAAGGATCCCTAGTACATCATTTATGGCACTTAACATGAAACCCCAGTTTACATAAGAAACCACCTTAGCACTTAAACACACCAATCCGGCCAGTCAAGGGCCAATATGTATATCAAGTAATAATGAATCTCGGTCCTCTCAAGGAACCAATATATATGAATATCAACAAACATAAAAACTCGGTTCACTCAAGGAACCAAAACATATGAATAATAAGTAAACCTGTACAAACATGCTAAGGGTCTTATGGTTGGCCACTAGTCATGACCTGCAGGAGATGAGCTCTTGTCCATGCATTATACCGGTATGGTACCCAAGCCAATTAATGAATCATAGATACTGTACCAGGTGTGGTACCCAATATAACTAATGAATAATAGAACATGTACCATGAATGGTACTCGAGCCAACTAATGAAGAATAGATAACACAACCACAATGATAGCATACAACACTTGTACAACAAAAAAGCTTTCAAACAGACTTATTGCATGTGATTAATACTTAGGATATCATTTAACAATCATTCCCTTTATCCTGAACATGTATTGTGCAAGAAACACTAATGAGACAGTTATTATGCACACATAATGCAAATTAGGTTACAATAACCATCACTTATCTCAATCCAAGCCTGAATGTTCTATTGAACCTGAGTTTTCCCTTCTCTGGCAACCTCAGCTTGATTGTGGTTTAAAAATAGAAATGCAAACACAATTTCAACCCATGACCTCAAATATCACAGATTATAACCTAATCCCAAACCCCGGGCCAAATTTATGATCATGCCATCCATCCTAGGATCTTTCCACCAATAATTCACTTAGAAACTACCAATTCTATGGTTACACTAGCAAATTACGGTAATAAAATCATGAATAAATAACTTTAAATCAAAACCCAAAGTTTTTATACCTCAAAATCCCTCTTACACCATATTTTATAGCTTAGGTCAAGCTCAATCCTCCCTAAGGCCTGTAACTAATGATTCAAAGATGTAGAAATTGAAGTACTAGATTACAGGGATAAAAGACTTACCTTAACAAATAAATCTGATAGAAAATCAGTAGAGTTTGCCCAAAATCACCACAGCCTTCCCCAAAATATTTTTGTGAAATAATGAATATTTTTGGAAAAGTTTCTGTATTAACAGTGATTAACCCCACTATAGTGACCCAATGCCCTATAACGGTAGCGCCGTAGCGGAAGCCTCCCGCTATAGCAGCGTTGACTGACTCTGAATTTCGCTATAGCGAAAATTTCTCTAGCGGTGTCGTGATCGCAGCCTGCCACCTGTTATAGAGGGTGTGGCGAGGCAGAAACTCAGAAAATCTCCCAGTTTTTTCTTTTTCACAACACACTCTCAAACCATGATGTCCCAGACTAACCTCTTTACGTCAAGTTTGATATCGGGAGTTTTACTCACCCAATTTTACTTTCAAAAAGTCCTACAGACTCCTTATTGTATTAGTTAAAATAAAATCAAGCTAAGATTTATCAATTTAACTTAATCCCTCCCTGAATTTCCCTAGATCTCACCTTGCTCGGATTTCTTCCAAGACTATCCTAGTCTGAAATTTTCCACTTTCAATTCTGGAAAAGTCCAACCGTGATTCTTGCCCGATTAGCTCACCCATAACAACGAAAAAGGATCATTACAAATAAGTTGTGTGACTTTGGGATCAAATATATATTTTATTTTTTTTGCAATCGGGTTTCCTCTTATGTAGCTTCTAAAAAGGTGAGATTATATTCAAGTTCGATATAGAGAATCTATTGATAAGGTATACTACCATCATTAATTCTTCTACCCACAAATATAGAGGGACACAAGCATTAAACAATAATGTTAAACTAGTTTGAACTAGATGTCTGTACTTTTGTTCAGCAACTCCATTGTGCTCAGGTATGCGCGGACATGATACTTGACGTTATATTCCACATAAGATGATCAATGAACACTTGGCTACTAAATCTCCTTCAAAATCACTCTGAAAAATTTTGATCTTCCGATCAAATCTATTTTCTACCATTCTCTGAAAGTTAACGAAAGTGCTAAATAGTTAGATTTTCGTTTCGCTGGGTATAATAAAGTATACCTTGTGTAATTGTCCACAAAAATCAAATAATATTTTTGACCTTAAGGTGAGGTAACCAGGGAAGGCCCCATAAATTAGAATGAATTTTGACAAAATGCTCAATCTTGAATTTATTAGAATTTGTATAGGACTGCTTACAACTTTTTCCTATTTGACATGTAGTACAAACATAGAATTTTTTTATTTCAGCTACTAAATCTAAGAACTCTATTGGAATGTAAAAAAAAAATTATGTCTTAAAATTTGAATTCCCTAGTTATTAACGTCATACTTCATTTGATGCATTACTTGAACGTATAGTAGCTAAAGCTTGATTCACCTTACTATTACACTCTTTACGTCTAATATAATCTCCTTTCATACTCCCCTTTTCTAATAGATTTTTTTTTTTTCTTATTCTTAACAACAAATTCAGAATCAGTAAATTCAAAAAAATATTCATTGTCACTTGCTAGCTTTCTTACATAAAACAAAGTTTTCTTTAACTTAGGTACCACTAAAATATATTTTAGTTGTAGATTTGTACCTATCTCCTTATTTTCAACATGAGTAATTTTGAGTTATTTTTCATAACGTACCATAACTAAGTTTGAATGTTTGAATAGAGTAGAATTGTTGAGATTACCTGTAGTTTGCACCATATAATGAGTAGCTCTAAAGTTTATGTAAAGATTATTGTTTGATTGCTCATTAATTATTAACGTGGATTGCTATAGCCTAATATTTTCTTTGACTGATTGAATTGTAGATTACGTGTAGTTTGCACCATATAATAAGTAGCATCATATAAAGATTGTTGTCTGATGCTCCTTATATTTGTCTTATTTTAGCATTTAATTACTTTATCTTCATAGTCGTTTGATTGGTTGCATGACTTAAATACCGGGGAGAGGGTGTAGGTATAATCATGACTTTCGCAAATTATTGGTCATGACAATTGAGTACGAGTTCAGAAGGCATGAGCATGTCAATCAAGTCGGGCTGAGCGACCTGACCCACTAAATAATGGGTCAAATCGAGTGCGGTCCCAAGTCAAGTTGGGTTCCCTATTAATTGGATGGTCGGGGGCCGAATGAAGGGAGGGGACAAGACTGTTCTTCCCAGCCTCCTACCCAATTAACCCTTCAAGATGGGCCAGCCAGGCAATATTGGTGGGCTGGCTTATTAGCAGTAAATTTAAAATAAAATAAAATTAATATTTATGTTTATATTTAATATAATAGTCCATTATTAAATTTTAAAAATTAATCATTGTTAGATCTTAAAAATTAGTATTTGAAAATTTTAAAAACTAGCCATTGTAGCCATTGTTTTGAATTTTGAAAGAAAACTAGCCGTTGGTAAATTTTCTTTTAACTTCTATGTCTATTAAATTACACTTTGGCCCTATATTCAAACTATAAATACCACCTCATTCCTTTTCATTTTTTACACAATTCTCTCTCTATTTATATTTGTTACTTAGCTATTATTTTATTTTCAAGTTTCAACTTTCATGGATAATCCTCCCCTCTTCCACCTTCACCTCCACCTCCACCTCCTCCCACAATAGGGGTGTGATTGTATGTTGACTAAATAGATGGTGATCGTGCTAGATGTCAATTATGTGGTAGAATATATAAGTATTTACCTATACCAACAAATGGTGGTGGTACCAGTGTTTTGCATAGACACTTGGATCACATGCATGAAATGTTTAAAGTTTATCTTTTATTTAAATTTTTCTATCAATGTTAGTCGATTTATCGATTTAGCCGTTTAATTTGTACGTTTTGATTTGCAAGGTGTAAGTCATTTTTTTATTTGAGTTTGTAATCATGTAATATTATCAATTTAATTTTGAAGTTGCATTTTAAATATGAAAAAGAAAGTGTCTTCTGTTTGTTTTTTTTTGAATTATTCTAATCATGTAATGTTATTAATTTAAATTTGAAATTGCATTTTAAACATGAAAAGAAAGTGTCTTTCTATTATTATTTTGAATTTTTATAATCATGTAATATTATCAATTTAATTATGAAATTATTCTAGCCATTGTGAATTTAAATTTTGAAAAAATTAGTTGTTGACAAATATTTGAATAAATTAAAAAAAATAGCTGTTAGGAATTTTAAAAAATAAAAATTTTAAAAACTAGTTGTTGAAAAATATTTAAATATTTAAAAATAATTTAAAATAATTATTAAAAACTAGAGTTTATCTCTTATTTAAATTTATCCATCAATGTTAGCCGAATTAGCAACTTAGCCATTTAATTTGTATCTTTTGATTTGCAATGTATTGGTCATTTAAGTTTGTGTGCTTTGAAGTTCTAATCATGTAATTTTATAAATTTATGTTTGAAAAAGTTATAGCCGTTGTAAATTTGAATTTTGAAAAAAAACTAGCCATTGATAAATATTTAAATGCATTTAAAAAAATTAAAAAATAGTTGTTAGGAGTCTTATTCAAAGAAGATATAAATAAATATACAAATAATATATATAAAAAAAATATAAATATATACCAAATATAAAAAAATGTACATGATATTAAAAAATATACATATACTATATAAAGATATATACAAATAAATGATATACACAAATATATATACATGATATTTACAAATATACACACGATATATACAAGTTACAACTTACAAGATAAGCAAAAATTATTTTAAATTTTTATATGTAAATATTCGTTTTGAGTAATATTTGCTAACATTACTTTTCAAATCTTGTATTGTTTGGAGTTTGTACATTGAAAATTAATTGAACTTCTTATGTTAATATATGTTTATACAATATTTGCTAACGTTATATTTAAATTATTTAATTCAAACAAGATATACAAATATTATTGAAAAGAAATTCAAAGATTCAATGAGCCTTTAATTTATTAATAAACAGATTGCAAAATGTAATTTAAACTTCAAAGTTTACAAAGTTACAATAACTTTTCTCTAATTTCATAAATTTAAATTTTAAAAAATCAATAGATAAATTGCGCAGTCTATACATTTTCAATCATTTTCTTCAATTCCTCGTATTAACATTAACAGGAAATGACTCATACTTTTTTATAATCAACAAATTCATATATTGGATTTGATTGTTCCGAAGGATCTCTAATTGACATTATATCTTCAAATTCTTCGTCTTCTATCAGATTTTGTGGTCTTTCTTTATTTTTTTGCTATGATTTAATTCAATCTCTGAAGCAAACTAGAATATTCATGGTGTTGCTTCCTAATGAGTGTCGATTGTCTCTGATCTGCTGCTTTCCTTGGCTAAATGTGGTTATTGATGCAACGATTGACATTAGAATATTTAGCACATGTTAGCTATTATTGAAAGTACGGGATGTTGTCTTTTGGTTGTTCTTCCACCAATCCAGCGTGTTAACATGATTTTCAAAGGACTCTAGTACTTTTCTCAAATAATAATTAAGCTCATCAAGGTTCGCAATTTTTTATTGTGTAGATTGTATTCTTGACCAAATAAATAAATTAATTACCACATAGATAGGCACACATTGTGCATGTGTTTTAGAAGATTATATTTCGTCAGAATAATGAGATAAAGAAGGAGTCGGTACAATATTATCAAGTAATACAATATAATGATTATATAATTTTTGCATGTGCTCATTCGTATCATTCATAGCCTCAAACATAGAAGGTTCTTCATCATTACCAATTTCTAAAGAGATATATATAATACGAGTAAATTCTGACATAGTAGAAAATTTTAATACATTGGTTTAATATAGCACCAACTAAGTAAATAGGGGAATAGAAAAAATAATATTTTTTAAAAAATTTAATCATTCCAGCAACGTCTTTATATTCACTAAGCAATAGAAAGAGAAAGTTATATAAGCTAAAATATTAGAAATGATAGGATAATAAGCACCGAAATATTCAACAGTAGCTAAATATTTTTTTCTAAAACTAAACGTCTTTAATTTTAACCCAATCTAATTCGTGTAACATCACCTCGTGAAATCTGCTAGCTAGTATATTAGTTAAAAGTTGTAGTTATAGGAACTCTATGATTATTGTAAGTCTTTAAAAAATCATAAGTAAAATTTCACCAGTATTTATTTTTTCAAGCATTAATCTTGGAATGACACAAGTCTCCGGAATGAGTGAAATCAGCGGCGATGACTCGAGCTTGGATCAGCATCCAAAAAGAATATAGATGTGCAGCGTGAGTAAAAAAATACGGGTACTCAGTAAGAATCGTAGGCCGATCGAGATCAAGTAACAATTCTACTATACAAATAATGATAAATTAACCCTACACGTAAAAAAAAATCCCAGCTATTTATAGCACAACACAATAATAATGTTGATATCCGCAGGACAATAAAAATATATACATATATATGCATGATGCAGTGTAGTATGGTATAATGCAATATGATTTGCTGGCCAATGCAGTAAAACTCGAAATCTTACTTCGACCGCCCAAAATCTCAACTCGAATGTAGTAACTGTGAAAGCCCAAAATCTTACCTCGAATTCTCTTGGAATCTCACCTTAGACGTAGTAACAGTGAAAGTTCGAAATCTTACCTCAGACCCATCCCGAATCTCACCGCATACGTAATAATAAAATAAAAATAGAAATAGACCAAAATCTTACCTCGAATCAAATAAAGTGAAAGAAACCAAAATTTTACCTCAAACTGAGTATGTCAAAATTTCTTTTTTTTAAATCAAAAAATTATATTTTCATTAATATCGTAACCATGATCCAAGCAGATAAATATATGAGTATGTATATGCATAAGTACACGCAATATAGTAGGACAATATCCACAGTATATATTTATATATATATAATTGGGATCCTCAAGATCACCACTCAATGTAAACCACATGCCATAGGCCTCACAATACGGTAATAAAAGAGATTAAAAATAACCAAATTCACCTTTCCACACAATTCATATACCTTAAGCTCCACAAAGCGATAAAGGGTTTCATCTCACTCCATAAATCCGAAAACTGCACTTTTACTCCTAAACTAAGTAAGTAGCCTAAATTCTAAACCACAACTGGAATCCTCGATAAGTCCCCAAACAGGCCATACATGTTTCAAATCAAACCTAATCTTATTCTATGAATCACTTACACATCATACAATTATATAATATAATATATATACCCGAGCCAAGTCTATAAAAAAGAAAGTTATAATCTACCTCAGGACCAAACTAGAGCCTTGAACCATCATGCAGTAGCACTTTCCTTCTGTAGGACCTCAGAATGCTCTCTATCAATAACATAATCTACTCATAAATATAGGACTAATGATACTTATATGAAAATTATAAAATCGATTATGCATAGCTAAACTCACATATTCCTGATAATCATAATTATGGTAGAATAAATTTTATATTTGTTACTATATATTGGAATTATTCATAGCATGTTACATAGTTTGCTGGTAAGTTTGGAAAGGAGAGAAAACTTCTAAGAACAGTACTATCATGAGAGGGAAACCGTTGAGGCAAGAAGCCGTGTTAGGGAGTACCGATAGTATGAGAAATGCTGTTTAAAGAAGAAGAGTATCATGCCGAGTACAATACTAGTAGTGACGAATAAACATGGTCCAAGAATAATCCAGTTTATAGTAAGCTTATATAAAAAATATACTATCATAAAATATGATTAGAGGGAATAATTGAGAAAAAAGCATCATAAAAATGACTAGTTTACATGAAGAAGCGATAAAAAATTACAAAACATTAGTCTTATATGCACTAAAAGACATAAGGATAATAGAGTTAAAAGGAATTATATGGGAAAAAATATTTAATGAAAAATCAGAATGGTACGGGATAGATCTTCTAGAAAATTTAAATATAGATGACGATTGGGAAATATATTCAGATCTAGAAATAACATATTCAGATTAATGATAAATTACGAATACTTAAGATATTGGTACGAAACTAAGATAGATATAACCCTACTAGGAAACTTGATAAAAGAAAATATAGAAAAATATCAAAGAACCCAAGATATAGTATATCTAGAATATATTTTGGAAAATGTAAGAGAAATAACCCGACTAACCCCACTATTGGAAAATTTTTACAAGAAAATATGAATGATCTGAAATATACAAAAAAAATAAGAAAATTAAAAAGGAAATTAAAAAATTTATATCCGGAATATAAACAACTTAGTATTACAAAGAACGATAACAATAAATTAAATGAATTAATAGATATCATATCCAAAATGGAATACAAATATATAAAATACTTAAAGAAACAAAGAGTAATTCCTTTTAAAAAGGAATATTATACTAAAACATTTAATGAATAAACACGAGGAAGAACTAACAGAAATGATTAAACAAACAAGACAAGAAATTACACATAGAGAACAAAGACTTAGTGAAAACATATTTGCAGGAGTATGCCATAGATCAATATTGGCACAAAGAAAGGAGATATTCTACCTATACATAGAATTACAAAAACTAACATATAAATTACAAAATAAATTATAAATGAATAAGGAAGAATATGTAATAGAAGAAAAAACCTTCGAAAATCTAGAAGGAATAAAAATAAAAATAGTATTTTCTAATCTAGGAAGAAGATAAAAGAAAATAGGAGAAACCATGAACCTAATGCTAGAAAGAGAATCAGCTAAATTAGAAGATAGCCTAACAGCTATGGTAAGAATAATGAAAGAAAACGAAGAAATAGACAGAAAGAATGAAATAAATAAAATAAAACAAGAAGCAAAAATAGAAGTACAAAAAATAGAAAATATTAAAAATACAAAAATACAAGAATTAGAAAAAGAACTAGCAATATTAAAAGAAATATATGAAAATAGACAAAAAGAAAAAGAACAAGAAGAAAAATTACAAAATGAAATAAGATCATTTAAAGAAAAATTACAACTAAAAGAAGATAACGAAGAGCATAATTTACCAGAATTAAGAATAGATGAAATAAATGAAACTAATGAAGAACAAAATTCAGAAGCAAGCGAAACATATACTGAATTATTAAAAGATATAGAAAATGATGGAAACATAGAAATAAACATGAGTAAAGTAGAAGAAAAATCCAGTACATCAGAAAAAAGAGACCATAAACCAGGTCCAAAATACTATACAAGGAGTTACGAAAACTCGGATAGATAGGATAATATATGGAAAAAACGATATAATGAGAAATGGACACCAACTCCAACAGTAGAACAATATAACTTCTTAGATCTAGATTGTGTAACAGACATAAATAAAATTATTCAATTATGGATGGATATATAGCAAAACAATTAATAGACAACAAAATACAAATGACAGAAGCACCAGGATATATAGAAAGAACATTAATAGGAACAGTAAAATTATGGTTACTAAATCTAACAGAAGAAAGTATAAATACATTAAGAAATGATAAAAACATGAGCGGCGAAAAAGCGACAACATCGATAGAGATACTACAAAAATATGAAACAGCAATAAGAAACGAATTTAGCAGTACGATGACAGAATATGAAGAACAAAATAAAGAAAAAATCATAAATAGAAATTTAATGACAAAATTAGAAATATGTAATATGTGTTATATAGACGAGTATACATGTGCATTTAAAGAATATTATTACAAAGGATCATATAATACAGAAGAAAGTAAGGAAATCAGACAGTTATATTTTACAAAATTACCTGAACCATTTAGTTCAAGAATAATAAAAAAATTGGAAAGAAGCAGGACTAACAGATACATTAGGATCTAGAATAAAATATTTACACCACTGGTATTCTAATACTTGTGAAGAATATAGAGAAAAACTACAAATAGAAAAAATTTTAATAAAGAATCTAGTATGTTGTAACAATAAAGTGGCACCTAAATTCGGGTGTAAAGATGGAATCAATTATTATAAAAATCCATACTCAAGAAATAAGAGATATAAAAAATATAAATCTAAGTATAGAAATATAAACCCAAAGAGGAAGTATTATGTAAAGAACTATAAAACAAAAAGCCCATATAGACCAAAGCGAAAGTTAACAGAATGTACATGTTATAACTGCGGAAAATTAGGACATATAGCCAAAAATTGTAGATTACCAAGAAACCCGCAAAGAAAACAAATATCAGAGATAATATTCGAAGAAGACGAAAAATATACGCAAATAGAATACATAGACTATGAGCTAAATAGCGATGATATCAGAAGAAGAAAGTGAAACAAATAATGACTGAAAAAGAAATACAAATAATAAAAAAGGAAGAATATCTAGACGAAGAATCTACGGATCAAAAAATAATATTTGATTATAACATATTTGACCAGATAAAAGGAAAAGAATTAGACTTAAGTGTAGATAAAATATTTAGTATACCAATTATTAGAAATTTATTCAAAAGACAGAAAGAAGAATACTATGTAGTAAGCCAAAAAGAACATGTAATAGATTGTAAATATACACAAGGAAAAGCTAAAATACCCTTAATAAGCAGAAGAATCATAAATAAAGAAATACAAGATCTAAAAGCAAGAGATCCAATAAAATACGTACACCTAGGCGGAACAGAAATATTAATAAAAGCTTATTTTAGAGAAGGAATAGATACACCAATAGAAATATATTTAGCAGACGATAGGATAATAGAACCTATAGAAAAAAGCATAATAAGTGCAGTTAAAGGAAATTTAATATACCAAAAGTTTAAATTTATAATAAGTGCTAACTATTCAGTAGCTGTATCAGATAGAAATATAGATAAATCTTTAGTATTATATTGGAAAATGACAGGAATAGAACTAGCCCCAGGCAGTAAGATATTTACAGCAAGATGTAAAAACTTGTATGTATTAACTACTAAACATAAGATAACAGCAAAAAATAAAATAAATAGGATAAAAATAGAAAACCCCTTTGAAAAGATAGTTACTCTAATAGACAAAAACGAATATAGTTACAAAGAAATAGATTTTGACGAAGATTTAGAAATAGTAAAAGAAAGATTAAGTACATCTAAAAGGATAAACTATGAACCAAGGTTAAGCATATCAGGTAGCAGAAGATATGAAAGCACAAGTATAAATTACGAACCAGAAATACAAGAATCATCTACAAAAATAATAAAACATCAAAAAGAAGAATTAAAACAATACTATATAACGGGAATAATAAATCAGCAAAAATATTTAATATTAATAGATATAGGACAAGGAGAAAATAACATAACAAGAGAATTAGTTATAGAAAACGAAATAAAAGTAAAAAATCAGCCATGCCCAGACCTACCAAAAACATTAGTAAGTACTAAAGAAATAGTAAAAAAGGAAATAATTATAGGAGGAATACCAATAAAAATAAAATTTGAGATACACCAAGAAAAAAATACAATATTAGGTATAAAATGGTTAGAAAAAATGAAACCATATAGTATAGAAAATAAACAATTAATAATAACTCATGATAATAAGAGAATAATAATAAAAAGAGTTTAAAAATGAAAATATATATACTAGCAAAAATAATAGTAGAAGGATATAATAATAGATATTATACACCAATGATAGATACAGGAGCAGAAGCTAATATATTTAAATATAATTGCTTACCAGAAAAAAAATGGGAAAAGCTAAAAACACCAATAGTAGTAACAGGATTTAATAATGAAGGAAGTATGATCACACATAAAGCAAAAAATATAAAAATACAAATATGGGATAAGATTATTAGAGAAATTCATACATATTATAGAAATCTCAGGAATAAGTCTAAGCAAAGCAAAGGCGGAAATAATGAAAAACCATATAGAATTTCTAGGAATACAAATAGATAAAAACGGGATAAAAATGCAAACACATATAGTACAAAAAATAATTGGATTGAACGAAATGCTTGACACAAAGAAGAAACTACAATCCTTTCTAGGATTAGTTAACCAAGTACGAGAATATATACCTAAGCTAGCAGAAAATTTAAAACCGTTACAGAAAAAATTGAAAAAAGACATAGAATACAATTTTGATGATACAGATAAAACCCATATAAGAAAAATTAAAAAACATGTGTAAGCATCTACCAAAACTATATTTTTCAGATGAAAATAAACAATTTACATACATAGTAGAAACAGACTCTAGCGATCATAGCTATGGGGGAGTATTAAAATATAAATATGAAAATGAAAAGATAGAACACCATTGTAGATATTACTCAAGATCATATACAGAACCACAAATAAAATGGGAAATAAATAGGAAAGAACTATTTGCATTATACAAATGTTTGCTAAACTTTGAACCATACATAGTTTATAATAAATTTCTTGTAAGAACAGATAATACACAAGTTAGATGGTGGCTTACAAGGAAAATACAAGATTCAGTCACTACAAAAGAAATAAGGAGACTTGTACTCAATATACAAAACTTTACATTTACAATTGAGGTAATTTCAACTGACAAGAATGCAATTGCAGATCACCTATCAAGACAAAAGTACTCAGACTGAGGAAATTACTCCAGATATACTCTCAATCCTTACTACGCTTTCCCTGAAAGTGGACAGTATAGGAACGAGATTACAAAAGATAGAGCTAAGTCAGCAGCATGACTCTAAACATGCGGAGCTAAGTCGATCGAAAGACTCAAAAATTCCAGAGCTAAAAGGAGACGTTGGGAAACTCCATAAAACCCATAACGATTTGTTAAATACAGCTGCAGGTACAAGCAAGGCTGCAGGAGATAAAAAAGCTAGCATAAAACCATTTACAAATACAAATCTGAACAAGGTATTTGATAAACCATTTACCCACAAAAGACAACCCACTGAGATACCAAGTGCCATACCCCAAACAACCACATATGCAAATAGCCTCCACAGAGATAAAAAGATATACAATCATATCACCCAAACCTACATCGAAAATATATACAAAATACAAACTTTCCTAAACCTTAACCCGAGATCTACCACTACCCTCGAAGAAACACAAGACTATCTAACACTAAAGCTACAAGGATACAACCGGCTGATAGCACAGCCAAAAATAAATCCAAACCTAGTTAGAACTTGTTATAACTACGGATTACTTAGCACCGTATATACATACGACGGCGAAGAGATAAGTGGAATTCCAGAACTCCACCAAGCCTTTATTACATATAAACGAATTACAAAAGGAAGTTTATTTTTTATAAAATTCTACACAGCACCAGCAGAAATATTATATGATGAAATAAAACCCCTAATTCCAGTAGTCAAAATAGGCCTGAACAGGGAAATGATTATACCAGAAGATATATCGCATCAAGCAGAGATACCAAAAGTTGAGATACCAAGATTTTATGCAAATAAAAGAATAATTGGTATATCAACAATTATCCAGGAATTAGCTACAAATTATCTACAAGGCAATGCTATATGGAGTTATTATTCCAGAGATCATTTAATGATCTATGCCAATTCAAGAGAGTTACGACAAGCAGATATGGATGAAGTCCAGAAATGGATTTTATCGTTATTAAAACCAGAACTACAACCAACAACCAGAGCCTTGAAGACAGGGTTCATTTCAGAAGAACTATTGACCAGATACTGCAAGCTAATCGGCCATAAATATCCAGATCATATATGCTCCAAATGCAAAGGAGAAGATAACGTTATTCCAGACGTTCAGCTTGAATAAATGGACTAACAGAAGAAGGACAGCTTGCAGATACCGAAGATAGCTACAAAGAAGATATTGACAAAAGCAGTTATGTAATTATTGTAATAAGTTTAGTCGTGTTGTGTCGGCCAAAATAAACGGCCAATATATTAGACAGATGTAAAATATAAAAGTGGAGTCTTTTATTTTTATATGTAAAAAGTCGTAAAGTAGGAAAAGTGTGTCGGCCATATGAATAGTATGTCGGCCATATGAATAGTAGTAAAATAGTATGTCAGCCAAGTGTGTCGGCCATATGAATAGTATGTCGGCCATATGAATAGTATGTCGGCCATATGAATAGTAAAGGCCAATAAATAGTAAAGACCAAGTTACTACCCATCACAAATGCGAAGGCCAACAATCTCACCCTTTGCGATCGTGACGTGCCCATCACGAACGCAAAGGTTAAAATGACCCTGCACCAGCAACAACAAACCAAGTATTGAATGGACTCTCAATATTCATTTGGAACCCCGCAAACACAAACTAAATATGCTACGTGATGATGTGCAAAAGTACTCTCCCATAGGAGGTGTTATGATTATCGTATCAAAATAAATAAGTAACCCAATGAGTATCGGGATCGATCTCATGAGGAATGGAGTGATGATTCGCCAAGCAATCATCAAATGAGTGACACTAAAGTGAGTGATCATTCAAGCAAACTTGAAAGTAAAAATTGGGTAAAAAGGAATGGGAAATCAACACTATCGCAATTTTAAGACAAGAGTAACGTAAAAAGTTTGATTTATCAATGAGATGGAATAATAAGGGTATGCTTCCGATGGGGTTCTACCATGGGTTAGGGGACTTGATTAAAAATGCAAACTCTTGATAAAAGGTACGAGTAGCATTGGTTTGAGTTATACTTGGTAGTCTCTCTACCCTCCAAATATATATACTATAGTCTTTGCTCAAGCATTATAGCTTTGCTTTAAACCAATCAATTCAATAGCTTTGATGAATCACACTAATTCTAGCTTAGATTCTTAGATGGGTATTTTTATCGATTAAGCTATCTCTAGCCTTAATCTAAGGTGGAAATACCAAATTCCCACTATTGAATTCTCATCCAAATTATGAACTCATCTTTCAAGCAAGAACACAATTAAGAAAGCTCAATTATTATTTACAACCATTAATTTTATGGTTAAAATATGAAGAATTCAATATACTCATACTAATTCATCAATAATAAGCATAATTAATCAATATCCACACCCAAATTTAAACACCCATTATATGCACACCCCTCGATAAGGAAATTAGCTGCTCATATTAAGGAAATATGAAGATATACCAAATGGGTAACTCATAATTTCATTCATATTTAATCCAAAATCTAAATCCAATCTCAATTCTTACAAAAATGGTGAATTTTAAGTGGAGAAGATGAAGAGAGAAGAGTACTCTCAATATATTTTTTGGGGAAAAGTGTAAGCTAAAATTCTATTCTATTGGTGAAAGTAAAATTGCTATATTTTCTCTCAGGTACACACCCCAAAATGGGTTTTAGAAGTTTCCCAATACGTCACTTGGAGTTGGACAAGAATAACCCTCAGGGGTGGTGCGATGTGACGTTCGATGCAATGTGCGGTTGCACCACCAATTCTGCACTGCGCATGTCCTCTGTTCCTCAAACCAGTGATGTCAGTTGTTCTTGTGGTGAGGTGCAAAGGGAGGTGTGGACCGCATGCCACATTGTGTGACTCGCATGTCAGTCGCACCTCTTGTCAGATTCTTCCTATTTTTTATCACCGTCATACTTCAACTCTTTTTGAGCTCTTTGGGTTCAATTCCTTTATTTTCTTCTTTTGACCAAGAGTACATGCATTTTCATCAATAAAGTCAATAAGTACCTCTAATTCTCATCAAAATATGACAATAATTCATGAATAAAGGCTTAATAAGTTGGTAGATTACCAACTTATCAAACCCCCAAACTTGAATTATTGCTTGTCCTCAAGAAAGATACTCACGAAGTAAGGAATGAATTAGGTTCTAAAATACAAAGGGTGTACACAAAATTAATCTAAACTCTAAAAACTAAGAAAATAACGACAAAGACTCAAAATAAAAGACTCAACTACAATGCTTATCTCAATTTGTACCACTAAACTCTCAAGGCAAGTGCTCATTTCAAAATGTTTGTCAAAAAGGACTTTATTTCTCATATAAAAGCAGGGGAATTTATCATTCAAAATAAGATTTTCAAGCTTCTCAAGTCATTGCCATGGACCTTCAAGTTTTGCCTCGAGATTCGCCACACAACTTGTCTCATTCATTCCTCTCAATTAAAATAGAGACTTCATCATTCAATTCAAGTGTATGATGCCACTCACCACAAGAGAAAATCTCACTCACAATCATGCAATTTACAATAAAAAGAGATTATAAGAGAACCAACGAGACTCTCACTCTCTCAAAGAAGTTTGAGTGCATACGCATTGAGCCATAGGCTTTCCCTTTATATAATTTTCCACTAATATAGAGTTACCAAGCTCGGAATCACTAAAGACTTGCAGATTACAATATTGGCTAGGGTTAAGGTGAGGATTGCATTTGGCTCAAGTGACTAAGCCTCCCTAACACTCTTTGTGATCATTCAAAACACCGCTCACATTTTCAAATATTACTACACCTTATTTCTCCCTCTCACAACCCATAGTTTCCCTTCAAATTGATCATTCGACATCCTTTTATCACCTTTACTTGGTAGCACCAACCTTTTCTTTTTCTTTTCATTTTGCTCATTTCATGGGACAATTGGAAGCAATTTTCATTTTCGGCATATGGTGCTACTTTGTATTGAAATACATCCATTTTCTTCTCCACATTAACACATACACCCCCAAACTTAGGCTTTTGTCTATGTTATTATTTCAATTCTCTCCTCCTAAATTTAGGCTTTTAGCCTATATTTCACTTTCGAGCCATTAGGAAGGATGGGTTCAAAAATTGAGGTTCTAAAAAGGGTCAAGGTATCTAACAAGGAGCCGAAGAAAGGTCACAAGCTCTAAGGGGCTTACTAGGATCAATGTAAAGAAAGTCAGTTTGGGTGAAGTGACTTATTCAAAAAGGGCCTAAGGTCATCTTTCAAGATTGGTGACATCTAGGATTTTGCCTTGAATCAAATTCGAGGCAAGTTTTAGACAACACCTACACACAAGAACGAAGTACCCTTACCACACAAGGCATCACAACACAAGAGTTTTACAATTAGTCTCAAAATTAATTGTGGCAAATGACTTTTGACAGTTCTTTTACACACTCATTTGTGAATCGATCAAGCCAAACATGGAGTGTGCAAGTCATAACAACATAATACTTTAGTCAAAATCATTTTTGCTCTTTCCTTCAATTTGCCAAAAACTTCTTGTCAAGAATTTTTTTCGGTGGGACTATTTCGAGACAAGCAACATACGACTCAATTTAAACTAAAACCTGGAATTTTTCCTTAAGAAAGTCGCTTCTCAATCTATCATAGGGAAACACCAATATGGTTCAGCACAAAAACACAAAGAAAAATAAAATAAAATAATTTACTCTTTAGAAAAGAACCATGGTATGAAGAAAACCGTTGGAGTTTATTAGACCAATCTACTATTAACAAGGCAATCAAAATTAAAGTGCTCATGAATTATTTGAACTCAATCCTCGTCATAGGCACTAGCATATTTGCAAAGCATGGGTAGTAAAACAATAGATTGTGTAGGACCAACTCAGCAATATCACAACTCAAGCAACACATAAAATAAGCCCGGCTAGGGCACAGTTTAAGCACTAAGAAAATAAAAGGTCCGACAAGGGCAATATCACAATCATCCAAGTCATGCTCGACAAGGGCCAAATAAATTATCTAACAGGAAAATAAAAATGTCAAGACCCAACAAGGGCAATAAAAATAATATCTAAAAGCCCAACATGGTGTAACGACCAGATCCATTGTTATTTTAGAAATCACGAAGTTGAAAATTTTGGGAATTAATTAAAATTATGGTTGTTTTAAGTGGGGTGACGTGACAGAAAATTTCAAATTTTTGAAAATTATCTGGTCTGGCGTCACTCTACTATAGCGGTATTTATTCCGCTATAAGGGTATCGCCATAGCAGAAGGTCAATCGCGATAGCGGAGGGATGGGAAGAAGTAGCCTCAAGATGGGTTTTTAATAAAAGAATTCTCCTCCTCAGTTGGAAATCATACGAGGATTTCTCCAAAAACCTTCTTAGGCTGCTCCAAGGCTTGGGAGCCATGAGGAGGAGGGATTCCATCTAAACGGACGCGAAACTACGAATTTAGGCCTGCAAAATCTTCAGGAAACACATTCACGGAGCCATAAAGGGCATGGAACAGCTGATTGACATCCAGGTAGGCTAGGTTTTCTTCACAGAGTAGATTTGACTACTTCCATTTCCTATTTATTGTGTAGGAAAGGGAGAATCCATGTTTAGGCCTTCGGGCACAGATTCTGGAAGAAGATTATTGGGTTGTTTGGTTGAACTGGAAATAGTAGATTTGTGATAGTGCGTTGTGATATTATGGATGTATACTCATTTTGGCATGGTTTTTCTAATAAAATTTAGGGACTAGAATGTCGAGAAGGTTTGGGGAACCGGGAGGGGTTAGTAATCAACTAATGTGCATGGAACAGAAGTTCCGGGAAATAAATTGATATAATTAAAATATCATAATGGTTGTATTTCCAAGGCTAGGAGAGGTTTTCCCATGTTGTATCTCGGTCCTAAGAGGAGGGTCAGGAATAAAGGTATCCAATGGCATGTTTAACAGAGTGATTCAAGGTTAGTCTTTGGACGAGATTTAACGGTTCATTGTCTACCCGGAATAGGGTAGGTGATGGTTATTGATTCATGTATGCATTATATGTTGTGTACTTTTGTCTAGGTATTGTATGAGTTGCATGCTTAGGGAATTATTTAGGAATGTATAAGGGTCTTGTTATCAATCTTGTGAAATGGACTAGGTGTTATTGCCTGTTAATCTACAAGTGTTGATTGTTGATTGTTTGTGATTGTAGATTTTTGTGTGACATTCAGTTGGCTCGTGTACCATGCCTAGTACGGGTATACTAATGGTTGGCTCGGGTACTACGCCTGGTATGGGAATCTTATAATGGTTGGCTCAGGTACCACGCCTGGTATGGGTTTATTTTATTGCATTGTTGTATTCTTGCGAAGTTTCTATGAGTGAACCAAGCTATATTCTTGAACTGTGAAAATTGCATATGGTCCATGAGAGGCTGGGATATTACATTGATTTATATTTAGTCTTGGTGTAGACCAGGTTTGTCATGCTAACACTTAGATGTTGTTAGAGGGTCCCAAGGTGGGTCCGGACTATGTAAAAAGGAAGGTTAATTATACATCTATTGTCATCATTTAGCGTGTCAATGGCGGTCAAGGATTACTTGTGGTTAATAAGCTAAGGGTCAGTCTTGGTGTAGACCGGGGTAACCTGTTAAACACTTAGGTGTGGTTAGGGGATCATTGGAGGGTCCGGGTTATGTGATAATAAAAAAAAAGAAATTTAGATGTAACTCTATGGTTGTCATGAAATGTGTCAATTGTGGCTAGGTGGATTTGGTATGGTTGATAAATTGGGAGGAATACTGAGAGTCTGGGGTTGTAGTTGTTGGTTGTTATAAACAGGTTGGAAGGTTATACTAGAGGTCCGTAAGGAGTCCAGACACCGGTAAGTAATACTACGGGTATAAGTGGTTTGGTTGGGCAGTTAGTCGGGTTAAGTCTGGATGTCTAGTCAAGGCAGTTGACTTGGGTAAGGGAAGGATAGTCCAAGCATGGACACGGATATTGGTAAAGGTTAGTAAGACTTGGGAAGTCTAGTGGTAAGTGAAGTATTTAACTGATGTATTTTATCTTGATTTCTATATGATGGTAGGAGTGAATTCGGGTCAACCGATGATGCCTACCAGTATGTATGTTTGTACTGATTCTACTCTTGCTATACATTTTTGGGTATAGTCTAGTTGCAGGATTGGTGATGTTCCACAAGTTCAGGATGGCGGTGATCTTCCAGCATCTCCTATTTGTTTTCTATGGTAGGAGTTGTGTCCTCTTCAGGTATGTACCATCTTGTAGTAGCTCTTGTACCATCTTAGACTAGGTTTTAGAGAGGGTTGTCTCATATTGTAAATGATTTTTCCGCAAGTTCTATAAGTCATTTATTTCCTGAAATTTTGTAAAGGAAGTTCCATGTATTAAAAAGGGTTTTATTTCATGATTTATGTTCTTTTCTACTTTGCTTGTTGGTTCGAGTGGTAAGGGTTCTTCTATCTAGGTTGACTAGAGTAGGTTCCTGCACGGTCTGATAGTTGGGTCGTGACAAATGGTATCAGAGCGCAGGTTACCGGTCTCCCAGTACAAGAGCAAAATGTCAAATAGATTCCTGCGTATTGGTGTGTTGACGTCCACATATAATCCTTGGGAAGCTATGAAGCATTCTAAGAAACATCCCTTTTTTTATTCATTTCGTGCGGTTCGTTCACTTGCTTGTATGAGTCTAGTCCAATTGGTATCTCCCAATTCCAATTGGTATCTCAATAAGGTGAAAGATGTCATAGGACTTCGCATACGATAAACAGGTAAGAAGGATTGGAAACGGGAAGGTTTTAATTGGTATCTGGCCTGAGAAGCTGCGGTAAGGCATGGGTGATCGACTAGGGGTTATCCATGGTATGGATATAGAGTAATTGATGTGGTTTGATTTTTTTTTTAACCTGAAACTGAATTGTTTGTGTATTACAATGTTGGCATGACATATGTGATACGTATATGATTGGTTGCCTTGTTATGAAATTGCGAGTCTGAAGGTATTTATAATTGATTCTTGGTATCATTGAGTCTGATTAAGTGTTGTGTGTGTGGAGTTAGAATTTCATATAAGTTTTTGGCAAAAAGGGCTCATCACTGGTCAAGATGGTAAGGGGAAATGAATTACGACTGTGGGGAAACTTCGATTTCAGGACAGTCGGGACTTGGTTAGGAACCATAGGAACAAGGGGGTTATTCACACTTAACAGCGGGGACGTATTGTTGAGAACAAATTGCTTGTGTAATTCATTCATGGTTTGTCAGAATTTGATGCTAAGTTTGAGTCTATGCATTGCCAGGAATGGTCTTGAGGGTTGTTTAAGACCATAGCAGGATAAACGGGGTTAAATAATGATAACCGGGAAAGGGAACGAGCACACTTTGCTGAAAAGTCTAATTTTTGGACTGTTACCGTTGGGACCGCCATAGCGGATGACACCGCTATGGCGATCTTGCTATAGCGGTATTTTCTCCACTATAGCAGTTCTGCTATATCAAAGTGAGAACTGCCATAGCAACGGGACGCGGGTCAGAACGCCTGCCCTGTTTTCCACTGTTTTTTTCATTCATTCCCGGGGCTCAAAAATGCAATTGTTAAGCTATGAATTGCAAGGAAAAACAAGGAAATTAGCTATAGAACTAATCTAGTATTTCATAAAAAGGTAAATAGTGTCTGAAACTAGCATCCATGTGCTTCAAAATGAAGGGAAAAAGGGGAAAGGGAACATTGTCTTAATTATCCCCAAACGGGGGAAAAACCCAAAAAGCTGTAAATGTCTAAAAGTAAATGGGGAGAGGAGGTCCTAAGCCTCATCATCGCTCAGGAAGGGGAACTCCCGCATGTCCTCGAGTTTGAGAGTGGGAAGCTCTTGGCCTAGGGCAACCCAAGAGAATATGACCTTGACGGTCTTCCACATCTGGGCAAACATGCGGTCCCGGGAGCGCCTTTCTTCTGCTCCTCCTCTAACTCCCTGTGGAGTGCTGCAAATTCCTGAGCAGAAGAGGGTGGGACTGTACCTCCAGCAGTGATGCCCTCTGTTAACCTCCAAACCACGGCCAAAGTCTCCTCTAGCTGGGTGCTAATGATTAGGGGTTGAGGCTGGGAAGGGGCAGGAGTGCCATCATCATCATCGTCGGCATTCTCGACCGGCTGATTGCTTCCTTCTTCATCCACCTTTATCTTCTTCTTGGAAGAGACCACTTTCACTCGGAGAGGTTCAAAGGGGTCATACATAGCTACCTCCAAGTCGATGCGATCCTCAGGCACCCCAACTCGCCTGCATAGCTCGGACACCAAACTCGGAAGATAGGGATCCTTCCTATGACCCCGGTAAAAGTCCTTCCACTCGGAGATGATTTGTTCCCCCACATTCATGATGATTCCCTGTATAGCACAAGCAATCACTAGGGCCCGGGCATAAGTCACATCATTCTTGTTACCCGATGGGTAGATTCTTCGGGATACCAAGTTTAACCACCTCCTAGCACCAGCAGAGAAGTAAGCACTAGTGATGCCCTCGGGACCGGCCCAGTAGACCTGATCTCTGAACTCTGCATATACCAAGGTATCTCTCAACCATGTCATATCCCAAAGTATAGCCTTGGCCTCATAGGCAGCATTTGAAACATGAGGCACTCCTAGCACCTCATTCAGAGTACGGGCGTCCACCGGAACATCTACCCCTCGGATCCAAATAGTTGGGTTGGGTTCATCTAAATGGACGGTAGGAAGGATAACATAGAACTCCCATACCCAGCCTGTTTGTGCGGGACGGGGATCCACTAGCAAGGAATCCCAGTTGATCTCTCGAACTCCGTGATGCATGGCGGTTGCCTTTCCTTCCACACCTGTCAGCTTGCACCCTTTCTCAGAGCAAAAGCCCAGTCTCCAGTAATCCATGAACCTCTCCCAGCTTGCTTTGTCTGGGAAACGCTCATAAGGATACACGGGCAACTATCCTTAGGCCATTGGGTGTGATAATATGTAATGTAATAATGGGTGGGGTTAGAACTCGATAAGGCATAAGGGATTAACAAAAAGAGGGAAATTTTTCTAAGTGTTAGCTTGGAGGGGCTACTGTTTTGCCGTAGTCCGCTATAGCGAACGATCGTCCGCTACGGTGGAACCGCTATAGTAGATATTTCTTCTCTATAGCGGAACCCAACCTCTATAGCGATATTTATTATCCCAGAAACTCCAAGGGTGAAACAATGGTGCCCCTTGACCCAAAATTCTATTTTTAACAATCCAAGTTCAGATCAGTGCTTCTAAGGTATCCTATTACAGTTTTCTACAAAATATTGGGCATTATAACTCCTAATTTCCTTCTAACTCACGATTTTACTCAAGAACAACCCTTTACCTCCCACACTATTTTTGGGCCATTTTTGGTCAATAGTTGTATAATCCTTACACCCAGAATTCCTTGGAGGCAATTGTAAACGTAAGGGAAGCACTTATGCTTCGGAAAATCGCAAATAAGTTAATTCTAGTTCAAGTTCAAAAACTAACTACAATGTATACCCCAAATCACTATTTTCTACCACAATCCTTACTATAATTGTGCGGGGAAGTAAAGTAGCAAGTGATAATGATTGTTACCTAGAAATTTTAACGTCGAAAGCATAGTGATCGGGAGGAAAAAGGGAGAGTTTGGGTTGAAAATAAGAGAGAATGGGGAGAAAACCCATTTCTCCCCTACTTCAATCTGTTATCAACCGCTATAGCAGTTGGTACTCCACTATAGCAGAACCACCATAGTGGTATAATATCTGCTATAGCAGATGACATACAGTTTTTGGAAAGGAAAGGTTCTCCCGGGTCTTTTTGAATTCCTCCACTCCGACATGATATGAGGCTCCAGATTTCTTGGGTACTCGGAATGAGGGACACGTGAAATATTCCTTGGGTAGTTTGGAAATTCCTCATCAGAGCAGGATAATATTAATGTTTCCTTTTAGTCGGTGTGACTAATTAGGGGGAAGTTTGGTAACTTGCGTAGGTTCATAATTACGCGATCACTTTGGACAGTGAGGGTTTCGGGCTAGTTCTTTCCATCTTCTAATATTTGGGATCATTTAGGGACGAACGATGGGTAAATTGGTATTTGTTGTAATGACCGGATCCATTATCGTTATATTAGGAATCACGAAGTCAAAAAAATTGGGAATTAATTAAAATTAAGGTTGTTTTAAGTGGGGTGACATGATGAAAAATTTTAGATTTTTGGAAATTGTTCGAGTTGACGTCACTCCTTTATAGAAGTATTTATTCTGATAAAGCCTTACTGCCATAGCAGAAGGTCAATCGCTATAGCGGAGGGACGGGAGGCAGCAGCCTCAAGACGGGTTTTTAATAAAAGAATTCACCTCCTCAGTTGGAAACCATACGAGGGTTTCTCCAAAAACCTTCCTGGGCTGCTCCAAGGCTTGGGAGCCATGAGGAGGAGGGATTCCAGCTAAAAGGATGTGAAACTACAGATTTGGGCCTGCAGAATCATCAGGGAACGCCTTTACGGAGCCAGAAAGGGCATGGAAGCTGCTCGGCATTCAGGTAGGCTAGGTTTTCTTCACAAAGTAGATTTGACTACTTCCATTTCCTATTTATTGTGAATAATTAAAGGGAGAATCCATATTTAGGCCTTCGAGCACGGAATCTGAAGGAAGATTGTTGGGTTGTTTGGTTGAACTGGATATAGTATATTTGTGATAACGCATTGCGATATTCTGGGTGTATACTTATTTTGGTATGGTTTTGCTAATGAAATACAGGGACTAGAATGTCAGGAAGGTTCGAGGAATCGGGATGGTTTAGTAATCAACTAATGTGCAAGGAACGGAAGTTTTGGGAAATGAATTGATATAATTAGAATATCATAATGGTTGTGTTTCCAAGGCTAGGGGAGTTTTCCCATGTTGTATCTCGGTCCTAGGAGGTGGGTCAGGAATAAAAGTATCTACTGACATGTTTAAAGGGGTGATTTGGGGTTAGTCTTCGAACGGGATTTAAGGGTTTATTGTCTACCCGGAATAGGGTAGGTGATAGTTATTGATTCCTGTATGCATTGTATATTGTTTACTTTTGTCTAGGTATCATATGAGTTGCATGCTTAGGTAATTATTTAGGAATGTCTAAGGGTCCTGTTATCAGTCTTGTGAAATGAACTAGGTGTTATTGCTTGTTGATTTACAAGTGTTGATTATTCATTGTTTGTGACTGTGGATTTTTGTATGACATTCGATTGGCTTGGGTGCCATGCCTGGTACGGGTATACTAACGGTTGGCTCGGGTACCACGCCTTGTAGGTGAATCTCATAATGGTTGGCTCAGGTACCACGCCTGGTATGGGTTTATTTTATTGCATTGTTGTATTCTTGCGAAGGTTCTATGAGTGGACCAGGCTGTATTCTTGAACTGTGAAAATTGCATATGGTCCTGAGAGGCCAGGATATTATACTGATTTATATTTGTTCTTGGTGTAAACCAGGTTTGTCATGTTAACACTTAGATATTGTAAGGGGGATCCCGAGGTGGGTCTATACTATGTAAAAAGGAAGGTTAATTATACATATATTGTCATCATTTAGCGTGTCAATGGCGGTCAAGGATTACTTGTGGTTAATAAGCTAAGGCTCAGTCTTGGTGTAGACCGGGGTAACCTGTTAAACACTTAGGTATGGTTAGGGGATCCTTGGAGGATCTGGGTTATGTGATAATAAAAAAAAAGGGATTTAGATGTAACTCTATGGTTGTCATGAAATGTGTCAATGGTGGCTAGGTGGATTTGGTATGGTTGATAAATTGGGAGGAAGACTGAGAGTCTGGGGTTGTAGTTGTTGGTTGTTATAAATAGGTTAGAAGGTTATCCTAGAGGTCCGTAAAGAGTTCATACATTGGGAAGTAATACTACGGGTATAAGTTGTTTGGTTGGGCAGTTAGCCAGGTCAAGTCTGGATGTCTAGTCAAGGCAGTTGACCTGGGTAAGGGAAGGGTAGTCCAGGCATGGACACGGATATTTATAAAGGTTAGTTAGACTTGGGAAGTCTAGTGGTAAGTGAGACTTGGGAAGTCCTAGATGTCAAGTATAAGACTAGGGTGGTGGAGTTGGCAGCAAAAGGTTAGGAAGGTTGGTTCCGAAAGGGGAGGGATTGATAAAGGCGATTCTTAAAGGGGTTGAAGTATTTAACTGATGTATTTTATCTTAATTTCTATATGATGGTAGGAGTGAATTTAGGTCAACCGATGATGCCTACCAGTATGTGTGTTTGTACTGATTCTACTCTTGCTATACCTTTTTGGGTATAGTCTGGTTGCAGGGTTGGTGATGTTCCACAGGTTCAGGATCGTAGTGATCTCCAGCAGCTCCTATTTCTTTTTTAAGGTGGCATTTGTGTCCTCTTTAGCTATGTACCATCTTGTAGTAGCTCTTGTACCGGTTTAGACTAGGTTCTAGGGAGGGTTGTCTCATATTGTAAATGATTTTTCCGCAAGTTCTACAAGTCGTTTATTTCCTAAAATTTTGTAAAGGAAGTTCCATGTATTAAAAAGGGTTTTATTTCATGATTTATGTTCTTTTTTGCTTTGTCTGTTGGTTCGAATGGTAAGGGTTCTCCTATCTATGTGGACTAGAGTAGGTGCCATCACGACCTGGTAGTTGGGTCATGACACACGGGCAACTAACAGCAACAACAATAATGCACCACCTCTCTCACAATAATAAAGCATCGCCCTCAATGCTTAAGCTCAAACAAGTAAGGGAAAGGTGAAAAAACTCCCTGTATGGGCTACTCCTCCTCCTCATCCACCTACTCTGTCTACTCTGATTTGTAGCCTGCTCTTCCCTTACGAGAGTGTGAGGTGAGCTGTGAATAATAGATCGCTTGCTGCAATTCTGGGTCCTAAGCATTCTCAAGCTCCTCCTCATTGTCATCCAAAGTAGAAAACATTGTATCAATAGGGCCAGGAGTTTGATGGGGTGCAGTCATTGAGGTCTCAAACACACTTGCATCAGCCTCGCCTATCGGTGCTTTCCCTTTTGCTTTGTCAAAATCTTTTTAGAGATCTGCCACAGCATCCTCAATAACATCCACCCTCTTGCACAGGTTGGTCACACTACTCACTACCCCCTTCATAGCCTTCTTTACCGCCTTATGAATTAGACCAGGTAACTTCTCAACTAGGTCGGTCAACTGCCTATCATGAGAGTAGGTCAAGTCAACAAGCTTTTGAAAGCCTGTTTGGGTCGAGGTTGATGAGGATTGTAAAGGACCAGGACGGGTAGCAGCTGTAGGATTTTCCCACTCTGCGGTAGTAGGTACATCCGAGTTTGATCATGACGGAGAAGAAGAAGTGGGATTAATATCGACGTCCTTAATTTGTACATCAGCAAAAGGCTGCAGTATGCGCCTCTTCATCCTAGGGGCATCTATATCTATCATTTTACCCAATTCAAGCACACCCATGGCAGGAGTAGAGCTGTAGAGGAATCAAAGCAAAAATATATGATGCCAACTTTAGCACAGATCTTGCTAATGAGCACAGGGAAAGGGAATGAATCACCACCCCGATGTGCATTTCTCTTGATCACCAGTGTTGCAATCTCCCCAAAGTTAACATGATCCCTTGACATGATGGAGGCCTTCAAGAATGGCGCCTTTCTGGGTGACCTTCTGATTATTCTGAGAAGGCAAGAATCTGGAGCGGACAAAGTCGTACCATAGGCGTGCCTCAAGTATAGAGTCTTGTGTGGAATAGTGCCCCCCATAGTGATCCAGAGGGGAGTCCCAGGGGCCAGGATCAATAATAGTGGCATCTCAGTCAAGTGGCTTCTTCTCAGGGAGAAACTTTGCCTAAAGTGCTGGTACAGGCTCAATTGGGTTACCCTAATATATGGTATTAATAGCAGCGGGTGTGATGTAGATTTCCTTACCTCGAACCATGAGTGAATTAAAACAAAGGAAGTCCTCCACATTGCCCATGTACCCTATAGAGTCTTGTTTGCCCTGTTAGAAGGCAAAGAATTCATAGACCATCTCAGCATGATAACCCTCCGGCACCTCTATGAATGGAAACTATTGGCAGGTGGTGAACTGGTGGTGGATGTTAGGCAGATCATGCCCAACTGCTGCCAAGTGAAAATTGCACTTCGGGTTGAAGGTTCTCTTCTTGTCTCTGACGTAGATGGCTTGCATGCCTTCTACCCCGAAGTGAATTTTGTCCTCTACCAAAACTTGCACAGGAGGAGGTACTGGTGCAGCTGCGGGGGCCTTCTTTTTGCCTGTAGATTTGGAAGTGAAGGTAGGAGGAACTGGTGGCCTCCTTGAACTGCGCCCTGAGTTTCCCCAGCCAGAAGACATTGTCTGCACAAGGAGATTGTGAGTACTTGATGTGCCGCCATTTTACGGCACTTTTGACTCCTTTTAACTAAGAACAATCGTACGTTTCAAGCAACCGTCGTTGTTTTTGATGTTTTTATGTTGTATTTTCAGGAAATAGGTACGAACTTGGAAACGGAAAGAAAAACGAGCAAAACGACATTCTGGATAAGAGTGACGGTCCGAGTGACGGATCGTCAAGCTAGTGACGAACCATCAAAACAGCCGTCAACTTAAGGCAACACACTGCCTAGTGGCGACGGCCACCGTGACGGCCCGTCAAGGGTGTGACGGTCCATCACCCAAGCCGTCACACCAAGGCAGCACCACTGCCTAGTGGTGATGGTCCAGGCGACGGTCCGTCAAGCCACTGATGGTCCGTCAGCCTGGCCGTCACACCTGGGCAGTCCGCTACGCGGAATCCTGACGTTTTTTGGGATTTGTTTCCTAGACTCCTATAAATACCCTATGTTAGGTTTATTTTATTATGATGCAAGTTTATTTGTTAAGCTTTTTAATATAGTTTTCCCAATAGTTTTAGAAGAGAATTGGAGAGCAAGAAACACGTTTTCCTTGTCTTGGAAACGCGTTCTTGTTTTGTTCTTGAGTTGTTCTTGAGTTCTTGGTTTCTTGTTCTTGGAATACTTGAAGATTGTTTTCATTATATTGTAAGGATATTTTCTCTCTATTATGATTATGACTTTCTTCTCTTCTTCTTCAAACATGATTAACTAAAACTCTCACAACTAGGGTTGTGGGAGCCATGGCAAAACTAGCAATATAGATTCCGGGTAGCGATGGGTTCAATATATATGTTGTCACATTGTTAATCATTCGTTATGTAACGTTTTCTAGTGGTTGCAAACATTAGAACATGCCTAGGTTTAATTTTCTTGAGTAAAGAGATTAACACCGGGAAACTTGATTAACGACGAGGATTCGAGACTACTAACTCTCGTCTTATGATTAATGCTGTAACTAGATTAATCTACTTGATGTTTAGGATTGGAATCTAAAAGCACACCTTTTCAAGTTTGAGAGAATTGAAAAGTAAATTTGTCTATTTGGTTGAGAAACGTTTAGACGATACCATTAATTCAATCGCATCGTGACACGCATATAGAAAGAACCCCGTTAAGCCTAGAATCGACCTTGTTACTAACGCCATGGTAAACACTTCCCTAGTTCTCTCTCTCCTATTGATTATCATTCATACGTTAAGTGTTTGTTTTGTTTACAAATATTGATCACAAAACCCCCCTATTTACCGAAAACTATTGACGACTAGTCACATATTTCACTAAAGGCTTAATCTTCACCATATTCTCTGTGGGATTCGACCCCAACCTTTGTTGGGTTCTATATTTGACTACGACCGCTTACGCTTCGTTAATTTGAGGTGTAGTTTGGGCGTTATCAAAAAGTGGCGCCGTTGCCAGGAAATACGGTTGTTAATTAAGTCTGGTGTGTTTATTTGACTCTTAGTCATACTTTCCTGCTTTTACGTTTTTTTGTTGTTTTTGTTATTGACAGGGTACATAGTTGTGCATGCCAAGTACCCAGAGCTCGGGTGAATCAATATTACCTTACGATCCGGAGCTTGCTAGAACATTGAGGTGGAATATGGCCGCACAACTAGAGGCAGCAAGGCTCGCTGCAGAACTGCAGGCCCAACAAAATCTGAATGCTGGTGGTCTGCAGGATGAGATCGCACGGAATGATGAGGATCTCGACTTAGATGGAGCTGGCGCTACGGGCGCCATTGTTGTTCCACCGCTACCACCCAGAGCCAAGTTCAACATCACTAGCACGATGATTCAGCTGTTGAACTTGAGAGGAGTATTCCGTGGAGCAGCTGGTGACGATCCAAACCGTCACTTAATGAACTTCGTGGGGATCTGCAAGTCGTTTGAACTGCCGGGCGTGAGTCAGTTGTCTCTGTCTGATGAGGTAGCGTTATGGTTGACAGAACTGACCCCCGACTCTATCGCAACTTGGGGAGAGTTGAAAGGAGCTTTCCTAGAAAGGTTCTTTCCTCCCTCTAGGATGATACAGTTGAGGGACGAGATTAGCAATTTCAGGCAGCAACCTCACGAAGCATTGCACGAGACCTGGCTGCGATTCAAGAAGAAGCTGACATAATGCCCGAACCATCAGTTGAACGATGAGTTTTTGATGCAGACATTCTACAGGGCACTTAATTCGGCTACCAAGCCGACGTTGGACAACGCAGCAGGTGGAGCGTTTATGGGTCACACTTTTGCCGACGCCACAGCTATTTTTGACAGGCTCACCAAAACCAACAGGGCCTGGCACACACGAGATTCAGAGGTAGCAGCTAGCACTTATGTAGTTGGTGTGTCAGCAGAGCAGCGCAGAAAAGAGGAAGAACGGGACCAAGACATGGACCATCTAAAAACGCAAATGGACCTCTTGACGAAGCACCTGATGTCAGGAAATATCGAGAAGGTGAAAGCCGTGGGTTCGCAAGGTAGAGCAGCAGAGGTTGAATCTGATGAGGAGGCCAACTATTTGGGGGGTTTCCAGGCCAACGGCCAGGGAAACCAAGGTCGAAACTATCAGAGAGACAACCACTATGAGAAAGGCGGCTACAAAGATCGCGACCAAGGAAACTGGAGGAACAACACCGAGAGAGGTGGGTTGTATATACCACCTGGTAATCGGGACAAGGCTAACAACGAGGCAGAGACTTCGAAGCTAGAGAGCATGATGGCGAAGATGCTGCTAAAGGTGGAATCGACTGACTTTGGGGTAAAGGCAATGCGGACTGAGTTATCAACATTGAGTCAGGTAGTGGAGTCAGACTCAACCGCGATCAAGCAATTAGAGCAGCAAGTGGGTCACATCTCGGCATCTCTAAACCCAAGGAAGACAGGTACCTTGCCGAGCGACACCACTCATCCGAGGAATAACGCAAGCTGTATGGCGATCACCACAAGAAGCGGAAAAATATTACCGGAACCACATCCGAAAATTCAGACTCAAGGTGATGTTGCGGATAATGAAGAGGCGGTAGAGGAGGAAACTCCAAAGCCCGCAGATAAAAGCAAAGAAGCGGAAAAGCTTCCAACTATAATGCCTCGGCCACCACCTCCTTTCCCACAGCGTTTGAAGAAGAAAGCTGACGATGGTAAGTTCCTGAACTTCATGACCATGCTGAAGCAAATTTCAATAAACATACCATTGGTGGAAGCGCTGGAACAAATGCCCTGTTATGCCAAGTTCATGAAAGACTTGATTACAAAGAAGAGGTCGGTAAGTTTTGAACTGGAAGACAACCTCCACCACTGCAGCGCTATTTCTTCAAGATCATTAGTGGAAAAGAAGGAAGACCCAGGTGCGTTTACTGTCCCCTGCACTATCGGGAAGCTCAACTTCGGAAGAGAATTGTGTGATCTGGGTGCTAGCATCAACCTGATGCCGCTAGCGGTCTACAAACAATTGGGTTTGGGAGCTCCTAAACCAACATCTATGAGAGTAATGATGGCTGATCGCTCAGTAAAGCGATCTGTGGGAATATTGTCCGATGTGCTAGTAAAGATCGGTAAGCTTATCTTCCCAGCTGACTTTGTGATCTTGGATTGCGAAGTAGATTTTGAAGTTCCCATAATCTTGGGACGACCTTTGTTAGCCACGGCTAGAGCGTTGGTTGACATGGAAAGAAACGAACTGACCTTCAGGCTAAACAATGAAGTGGTCAAGTTCGATGTGTCCAAATTGATGAAGCAACCAAGTGACATGAGGGTAGTCGCGGTCATCAATGCTATCGAGGAAGCTCCTGTAGATGTGTATCTTGAGGAGAAGGGTTGTGTTGAAACCCGAGCTGTTATGAGAGTAAGGTCGTGATTGCAAGAGGACGAGCAAGTAAAGGAAAGCGGTGAAAATAGATCCAGAAAACGAAAACACCGCAAGAGAATCTGCAAAGAAAGAGCAAAGAAATTGTCGCGACTAGCGATGGAGCCTAAAAAGGAAGCTGGAACGCCACACTCCATCGAGTTCTCCTGTTTTGGAGACCCTGGCAGTCTCTAACATCGTTTCAGAATCTGAGTCATATCGACTTCACAGGTATTCCTTTATTCTCACAGTTTAGTTTTCATATGTATGCATTGGGGACAATGCATGAGTCTAAGTTGAGGGTGTGGGGAAACCTGTGAGTCACCACCGAGGGTTTTTGTTGCCGAGTTCTTTTCCCTCCGGTGTGCTATCTAGTAGAACCGGCATGTTTAGGTTGTTATTTTTAATTTTGTTAGTTTTTTTAGTGTCTATAGCAAGCATGGGCGTTTTTTTTGTTTAAAAACGAGGCCCCTTTAAAAATTTTCTGGTTTTGTACTTATGTTGAAACGATTGACTGTCTGGATCCTCGAATGTCATTGTGTGATTATGATTAGAATGAGTATGCTTAAGCCGAGCGGTTGTTTGATAGTTGGTAGCGATATAGTTTCTTGGTGCTAAGAGTGTGTGAGATTAATTGTTATAAATTCTTACTCTGTGCATGCATCTAGAACTTGCCCGGTCTATTTTGTTAAGTTTGAAGTTGGTTGCTTAGGAAAGGATCACATGCTCTTTTTGTGTGCAGTCCACTTAACCTAAAAGACCGTCCAAATATAAATAATCCCTTGATCCCTGTTTGAGCCATGATTGACCTTATTCTTTCAATAACCTGTCACCGTCCCCGTTTAACTTTGAATCCCTATTTTGGCCCTGGTCCTTCCTTGGACATCGTGCACCTCAACTCAGGCAATCAGCCTAAGTTGAGGTGGCTACTATAGAGGTAAACCCTGTTTTGGCCCTGGTCCTGCCATGGACATTGTGCACCTCAACACAGGCAATCAGCCTAAGTTGAGGGTGGCTACTACAGAGGTGAATGATAAGAAAAAGAGGAGGGAGAAGATTGGTTGTGAATAGAATGAAAATTCGGGTGTGTGCCTAAGAAAAGAAAAATAAAAAGAAGTGAAAAAGATCGGAAAAGTAACAAAAAGAATTGTCACAATAAAGAGGCCGCACCTGTAGCTAGAGAGAAGGAAATAAAAAAGTGAATAAGGATGGACAAAGTAAAGTATGTGGTAATAAGACGTCGGTAGTTCCAAGGAGGGCTTAGTCACTAACCCCTAAATGTATCCTACCTGCACCTGAAGCCTCATTACAAGCCAAAACAAGTCCTGTAGTGATCCTGAGCGGCTTTCTGAAGAACTAAAATAGAATAGTAAGGGCAAGCCTATGGTATCGCATGTGCATTGTTTGAAATCGTTTGTGAGTGTGAGTGTGAGCGTTTACCTAGTCCCAAATCTTTTGTGTGGGATTTCTTTGAGGTGAGGGCACCAAGATTTCTGTATTGTCTATTGATTGTTAGGATAGCTGCGCATGTATGCATAAGATTCTATCATATCGGAATGACATGTTTGGATCCATGCAAGTTAGTGTTTCATACATTTGTGTGCTACGAGGGAGCTTGAATTAATGTTGAATGACCATGAGTTGCTAAAGACACGAGTTTGTTGCTTAGTGAGTCATCGTGTTATTGTTTTGTGTTGCTTGAGGACAAGCGAACGTCTTAAGTTGAGGGTGTTGATGTGCCGCCATTTTACGGCACTTTTGACTCCTTTTAACTAAGAACAATCGTACATTTCAAGCAACCGTCGTTGTTTTTGATGTTTTTATGTTGTATTTTCAGGAAATAGGTACGAACTTGGAAACAGAAGGAAAAACGAGCAAAATGACATTCTGGATAAGAGTGACGGTCCGAGTGACGGACCGTCAAGCTAGTGACGAACCGTCAAGGCAGCCGTCAACTTAAGGCAACACACTGCCTAGTGGCGACGGCCACCGTGACGGCCCGTCAAGGGTGTGACGGTCCGTCACCCAAACCGTCACACCAAGGCAGCACCACTGCCTAGTGGCGACGGTCCAGGCGACGGTCCGTCAAGCCAGTGACGGTCCGTCACCCCAAGCCGTCACACTTAGGCAGTTGGTTACGCGGAATCCTGACGTTTTTGGGATTTGTTTCCTAGACTCCTATAAATACCCTATGTTAGGTTTATTTTATTATGATGCAATTATGCAAGTTTATTTGTCAAGCTTTTTAATATAGTTTTCCCAATAGTTTTAGGAGAGAATTGGAGAGCAAGAAACACGTTTTCCTTGTCTTGGAAACGCGTTCTTGATTTGTTCTTGAGTTGTTCTTGAGTTCTTGGTTTCTTGTTCTTGGAATACTTGAAGATTGTTTTCATTATATTGTAAGGATCTTTTCTCTCTATTATGATTATGACTTTCTTCTCTTCTTCTTCAAACATGATTAACTAAAACTCTCACAACTAGGGTTGTGGGAGCCATGGCAAAAGTAGCAATATAGATTCCGGGTAGCGACGGGTTCAATATATATGTTGTCACGTTGTTAATCATTCGTTATGTAACATTTTCTAGTGGTTGCAAACATTAGAACATGCCTAGGTTTAATTTGTTTGAGAAAAGAGATTAACACCGGGAAACTTGATTAACGACGAGGATTCGAGACTATAACTCTCGTCTTATGATTAATGCTGTAACTAGATTAATCTACTTGATGTTTAGGATTGGAATCTAAAAGCACACCTTTTCAAGTTCGAGAGAATTGAAAAGTAAATTTGTCTATTTGGTTGAGAAACGTTTAGACGATACCATTAATTCAATCGCATCGTGTCACGCATATAGAAAGAACCCCGTTAAGCCTAGGATCGACTTTGGTACTAACGCCATGGTAAACACTTCCCTAGTTCTCTCACTCCTATTGATTATCATTCATACATTAAGTGTTTGTTTTGTTTACAAATATTGATTCTCAAACCCCCCCCCTATTTACCGGAAACTATTGACGACTAGTCACATACTTCACTAAAGGCTTAATCTTCACCATATTCTCTGTGGGATTCGACCCCAACCTTTGTTGGGTTCTATATTTGACTACGACCGCTTACGCTTCGTTAATTTGAGGTGTAGTTTGGGCGTTATCAGTACTCAAAGTGATAGCAAAATCTTTTTGTATTTTTAAAATATTGAAAAGAATAAAATGCTACAAGAAGTTATCAAACTAAAAAGGAATGGAATGCAAAGGAGAAGAAAAACAAATCAGGTGAATGTAGGCATGTGCGAGTCACATGCGAACCGCACATGGGATTATGCACGCCGCATGTGGCGTCGCACATGCTAATAGAAACCTGACTAAATTGGGTCTCAAGGTGCAGAGGGATGTGCAATTTGAACTAGTCATTGTGCGTATTGCACAACCCTTCATCCGTCCAAATAGATCACTGGCAACATTAAAGGCATTGTGCGAGGCCTTGTGCATTTTGCACATAGAGATCTGCGCGTCGCATGTGAAACACACAAGGAAACAGTTGAAAATTTTCAATTCCTTGTGTTCTTGTGTGTTACTTATGGGACTCGCAGAGAAATACCTGTGGAATGCACTGGCAACAAGACTATAACACCAATTTTTAACAGGACCTAAGCATGAATTGACCACCACCAAGTTATCCGGGTACTCATACTTCCCCGAAAAACTCAAACACATTCAAAACTCAAGGAATAGCTTAACAATTTCTATTAAGAAGGACGTTATCCCATCTATCATTTGGAACATCAAGCCTTCATGAAAAGCGAATAGGCACATTCAATCGCATAATAATTCACTTTCCTCAGCCAAAGCTCTTACCGGACAATTGTATTCAATTTAAACAACACAAGGGCGCAGTGGTAACAATATTTTCAGCCCAAAGAGCATTATTCAACAAAAACCTTGCAAAAATGACGATTTTCCTTTAAGAATGACGTCACCCAATCTATCATAGGGTCAAACCATGCATCAACTCAAGTGGGTTACTCAGACTTCACCCCAGAACACCAATATCAGGGCTAAAATTAACACAACTTACATGTATCAACTTAAAATCAAGATCTACCAAGTTATATCAAGTCAAAATCAATAATATTCCCTAAAATTGGGGTCCCAAAAATTTGGATCTCACCCAAAATTAACATTGAAGATTAATCAAGCATGCTTCATAATAGGTGTTCCCAATCTACTTAAAATCATATATTTAATGTTGGAAAACTTACCACAAGTGAAGATGAAGGAGGAAAAAGAAAAAATTGAAGCTTTGGAGTGCCAACAATGGTGACCCAACTCTTGACCGAAAAATGAGGCAGCTGCGACCGATGGTGTAGTGGTGGTAATGGAGTTTGGGTGAGATGGGAGAAGATTTTGGGGAAGGTTAGGAGATTTAGAGGATTTTCGGAGAGATTTGTGGAGGTTTTGTGTGAGAATAATGGAGAAAAAGTTGAAGGTGATGGTTTATAATGAAGAAAAAAAGAAGAAAGGTCAGGGGTCGATCTCCGGGTCGGTCAGTCAATGGGTAGGTCAACAAAAATATAAAAACTTACATGAGTGTGCCATGATATGCAATTCTCTCATGCCAATGTGTGGCTCGCACATCACTTCGCACGTGCCAATTTTGCTCCCAAAAGTTGCCCAGCTTTCTGATTCAGTATGCGATATAGGTGTGATGCACAGAACGGGAGGTGCGATTTGCACCACCTTTCGCACGTCACCTCCAAATTTTTCCTTTTCTTCTAGTTCACTGGTTGGGGGTGCGATGCCTTGTACGATCTGCACAATGGCTAGTGCAAATCGCATGGCCCTTCGCACGTGCCATCCTGCCCTTTTCTTTCATTAATCATTTTTCCATCTCCATGTATTCCTAAAACAAACCAAAAAAAAACAAAAGGTAACAGAAATAAAAATAAAAACACTTGGGTTTCCTCCCAAGAAGCGCTTGATTTTACACCGCGGCTCAACGATAGTTCCTCAATCTTCAATCATTTCCCAAAAGCATGTCAATCCAATTGGTGTGGCCCCATCCAAAGTGATAGAAGTGCTTCCTCAAAATCTTCATCATCTCATCTTGTTGCCAAGTTGACAACACCATAGATTTGGGTAACTCTTTCATCTCATACTCACCAAGGGCTTCAACCAACTTGCCCTCGGTATTGATCACAGACACAACTCTAAATTTGTCTGATGGTTTAGTAGGTTGGCATATGTTGGACGTCACCTCTTCATTCCTCACATGGAACTTGAGCTCTCCTAGATCTAAATCAACAAGTGCTCTCTCGGTTGTCAACAATGGTCGCCCCAATATGATGGGCACCTCAAGTTCAACGTCACAGTCCAAGAGCACAAAGTCGGTTTGTAGGATGAACTTGTCTACCTTTACAAAAATATTGAACAAAATCCCCATCGGGCATTTAATTGAGCGATCGGCCATTAGTAATCTCATTGGTGTAGGCTTAGGAGTACCCAAGCCTAACTTTCTCAAAATCACAAAGGGCATCAAGTTGATACTCCCCCCAAGAACACATAAGGCCTTTCGGAATAAAAACACTCCAATTGTGTATAGGATGGTGAATGCTCCCGGATCTTCCCATTTAGGGGCGATGTTACTTGTCATCACTGCATTACAACTATGGGACGCTTCCATCGTCCCCACTTCAACCACTCGCTTCTTCTTTAACATCTCCTTTATAAATTTTGCATACCCTAACATTTGCATAAGAGCATCAACCAAAGGAATATTAATGGATAGTTTGATGAACATGTCAACAAACTTTTTAAATTGGGTATCTTTCTTTTTCTTGGCTAATCTCTGAGGATATGGAGAGGGTCCTTTTGGCACACTTGGAGAATCCTCCTCAAGATCAATAGAAATTTGACAAAGAGATTCAGCCTCATCTTTCTCTTCATGTGGGTCTTCATCATTGTCAATAATCATATTGGGTGCACTAGGCTTCACCTCAATATTCGGACTCGCATCAACTTCATTCTCAATCACAACATCTTGAGCAATTTTTTTACTCAAATCAACCATGGCATCATCAGTCGGCTTTCTCACTTCATCCAACCTCCTACCACTTCTAGTAACAATTGCCATTATATGGCCATCATTCTTCGGGATCATAAGTGTGTCACTCGTAAGAGTACCCTTTGTACGAGGGTTTATTTGAGTAGAGATGTGGTTCATTTGGGCCTCTAAATGCTTTATAGATGCTGAATGGGAACTCACCATTTGGTTAAGACTGGACACCTCACTTTTCAACTCTTTTACCCTATTGTCCATAGACTCTACTCTCTGCAACACTTTTTGCAACATATCTTCAATCTTAGAGTGTCTGGGGTTACTCACCATTGGTTGTTAAGGAGACACATCAACTTTTGGGGGAGGCACATAAGGATTAGTACTACAATGATTATAATGATCACCGTCTCTCTCATGTTCTCTCCATGGACCATCACGGTCTATACCTTGCTCCCTATCTTTCTATGATTTCCATTGTCACAGTTCTAACCTTGGTTCTTGTCTCTCAGACGCCAAGGACCTTGGTTGGTACCTTGATATCTGGGTCAAGAACCCGCCACTAGAAAATAAGCCTCCTCATCCATAGAAGGGTACACACCTGCCTCATGAGCCTTTGAACCATAGGTCCCCATAGAATTCACACTTTTATTACCGGCTTCCATCATATATTTGGCCAATAAGTCAATTTGCATCATCATCTTACACATTGTCTCATATCTCTCCTCTTCTTTTTGCTTCATCTCCCTAATCATGGACGAACTCACCCCCGAGGAAACATTAGCCTCTCTCGTATACCATGCACGATTTATTTTGGTCATTCGATCCAAGAGGGCTATAGCGAGACCATATTATTGGTCCATAAATATTCCACCCATAAGATTATTCACTATTGATTTGTTCATAGTGTCTAAGGCTCTATAGAAGCTTTGGAGGAGAACATTATCCGGCAAACTATGATTAGGACACAACAGGAGCTTTTTCTTGAATCTTAGCCATGCTTTATGCAATGTCTCATCCAGTATTTGGCAAAAGTTAGTGATATCATCCCTTAGTTTCCTCATTCAAGAAAGAGGGAAGAATCTCGCCGAGAAAGCTTCCACAAGTCTGTTCCATGTTGTAATAAAGCCCTCTAGGAGCTCCTCAAGCCATGTTGTAGCTTCCCTTGTAAGGGATAATGGGAACAAACGGAGTCGAATTGACTCTTGTGACATATTGTTGATATTGAAAGGCTGGAATATTTCAACAAAGTTTTGAATATGCCGGTTAGCGTCCTTATGGGCCAGCTCTCCAAAGAGCGTATCAAATGACGCATAGTGCTAGTGATATGAAACATGGTGTTTCCAACTATTGGGGGTAGGCGGATTGTGCCCATAACACCATGGATAACGGGTCCATCTTCGACATCCATGAAACTATCAACACTCTCTTGGTCACCCGCTTGACTCATGGATAACCTGTTTGATCAAACACAAAAATAACAAAAAAGTAAAGAGAGAACAATACTCAAAAAAAGTGAATTAAATGATCATCAAATAGAAAATCAAGAACCATTCCCCGGTAGCAGTGCCATTTTTTATGACGTTTAAAATCACTCTCCCGTAGAAGGTGTTACGATTGTTGTATCAAAAAAAATAAGTAACCCAATGAGTATTGGGGTCAATCCCACGAGGAATAGAGTGATGATTCGCCAAGCAATCGTCGAATGAGTGACACTAAAGTTGAGTGATCGTTCAAGCAAACTTGAAAGTAAAAATTAGGAAAAAAAGAATGGGAAATCTACACAATCGCAATTTTAAGACAAGAGTAACTTAACAAGTTTTTTTTATCAATGAGATGGAAGACTAGGGGTTTACTTTCGATGGGGTTCTACAATGGGTTTGGAGACTTGATTAATTATGCAAACTCTTGGTAAAAGGTACGAGTAGCAATGGTTTGAGTTATACTTGGTAGTCTCTCGACCCTCCAAATACATATACTATAGTCTTTGCTCAAGCACTATAGCTTTACTTTAAACCAACCAATTCAATAGCTTGGGTGAATCACACTTTTTCTAGATTAGATTCTTAGATGGGTATTTATGTCGATTAAGCTATCTCTAGCCTCAATCTAAGGTAGAAATCCCAAATCCCCACTATTGAATTCTCATCCGAATTATGAACTTCTCTTTCGGGCAAGAACATAATTAAGAAAGCTCAATTAATATTTGCAACCATCAATTTTATGATTAAAATATGAAAAATTCAATAGACTCATACTAATTCATCAATAATAAGCACAATTAATCAATACCCACACCCAAATTTAAACACTCATCATATGCACACCCCTAGACAAGAAAATTAGCTGCTCATATTAAGGAAATAAGAAGATATACCAAATGGATAACTCATAATTCCATTCATATTCAAGCCAAAATCCAAATCCAAGCTCAATTCTTACAAAAATGGTGAATTCTAAGTGGAGAAGATACAGAGAGAAGAGTACACTCAATATCTTCCTTGGGGAGAAGTATAAGATGAAATTCTATTCTATTGGTGAAAGAAAAACTGCTATATTTTCTCTCAGGTACACACCCGAAAATAGATTTTAGAAGCTTCCCAATATGTCACTTGGAGTTGGACAAAAATAACCCTCGGGGGTGGTGCGATGTGACATGCGGTTGCACCACCAGTTATGTCCTTTGCATGTCCTCTATTCCTCAAACCAGTGATGTCAGTTATTCTTGTGGTGAGTGCAAAGGGAGGTGCAGACCGCATGCCACATTGTGCGGCTCGCACGTCGGTCGCACCTCTTGTCAGATTCTTCCTCTTTTTTATAACCTTCATACTTCAACTCTTTTTGAGCTCTTTGGGTTCAATTCCTTAGTTTTCTTCTTTTGACCAAGAGTACCTGCATTTTCATCAATAAAGGCAATAAGTACCTCTAATTCTCATCAAAACATGGCAAATATTTATGAATACAGGCTCAATAAGTTGGTAGATTACCAACTTATCACTATGCAGAAAATGATATTCCGGAGTTAATGTAATCATTGAAATGACCAATCGACATCGTCTTGACTGAATGTTGACCAATGTTAACACTTCAACTTAAACTTTTCAAAACTTCCAATTAAGCGTCTAAAATGAGTTTGAATGCCTTGGGGCTCAAACTAAAGGTCCTACTAGCTGAAAACCATCTCTCGGACCCAACAAAACTGAAGAAAATCCTATTCGAGTCTGTCTTTTATGAATGTTGACTCAAGTCAAACATTTCTAACTTCTAAACTTCAAAACTAAAAAACTCATGGAAAACTCAACTAGACACCTCGAAAACCACACCACCCATCCCCGTAGACTATAAAAACTCTACAAAAGATATGAGAAGTGCCAAAATAGAGAAAATGTGTGACAAACACAAAATAACTAGGAGGGTCATTACATTATCCACTATTAAATAGACTTTTATCCTCGAAAGTAAAGAGATAGGAGGTACCTAAACACTCAAAAAGCTGGGGATATCTATTTTGTGTATCCAACTCTGTCTCCTAAGTAGCTCCTCCACTAGACGATGCTTCCACTGAACTTTCACCGATGCAATTTCCTTAGACCTCAATTTCTAGATCCGCTTATTAAGAATAGCAACAGGATCCTCCTTGAAATCCAAACTCTGATCTAACTGAATGAAATCCCACTGAAGCACATGACAGTCATTCAGAATGTACTGTTTAAACATAGATACATGAAAAATAGGTTGAACACCAGAAAGAGTGGGAGGTAAGGCTAACCCATAATCTACAGGATGTCAAAAGGACCAATAATCCTAGGTCGAAGCTTGCCCTTCTTCCAAAACTTCATAACTCCCTTCATAGGCGATATCCAAATAAATACTTGCTCCCCAACCATAAACTCCAACTCACAAACCCTCTGATCAACATAACTCTTCTGCCTGCTCTGAGCTATAAGAATCCTCTCTTGAATCAACTTCATCCTATTCATCAAATCACGCATCAAGTCAGTGCCCCAAGGCCTAACCTCGAAAGCATCAAACCAATCCACCAGAGACTTACACCTTATACCATACAATGCCTCTAATGGAGCCATCTGAATACTTGAATGGTAGCTATTATTTTATGAAAACTCTGTCAAACCTAAGAGCTAGTCCTAGTGACCACCAAAATCATTAACATAAGCCTGAAGCATATTTTTTAGAACTTGAATAATCCTCTCAGACTCACCATTAGTTTGCGGGTAAAATTTATGCTAAGCTCAACCTGGGTATCCAACTCCTTCTGTATTGACCTCCAGAAGTGAGATGTGAACTAAGCACCACATCTAGAAATGATAGAAATAGGCACCCCATGCAAACAGACTATCTCCCAGACGTAGATCTGAGCCAACCTTTCTGAACTGTACGAAGTCTAAACCGATACAAAGTGGGCAAACTTGGTCAACCTATCCATAATGACCCAAATAACATCAAACCTCCACAAAGTACACGACAAGCCTACCACAAAATTCATAGCTATTTGCTCCCACTTCCACTCAGGTATAGGTAGTGCTCATACTTCACCTGCTAATAGTTTAATCAAGACACAAACTCTATAATATCTTGCTTCATCCCACACCACCAGTAATGCTGCCTTAGGTCATGATACATCTTCGCTTCCCCAAGATGAATATAGTACCTAGAATAATAAGCCTTTACAATAATAAACCTGGTCAAGTCACCAACTCTAGAAACACAAATACAATCCTCGATCCTCAACACGCCCTCCGGATCCAAAATCGCCTTTCTAGCCTTATCCATCAACACCTTATCCCTGCTTATCCTCAACTTCTCATTCTCAAACTGTTGTGCCTGAATATATTCCAATAGCATAGATCTTGTTGTTTAAATGTATAAGATTTACAACTGGATTTTAAATGAGTAGATAAAAGTAGTTAAAGGTGGTTGTTATACTGTACAGTGTTTGTTAGAGTCAGTTAATGGTGGTTAGAGTGGGACCCAAGGTGATTAACAGATCTGTGTATATAAAGGGTGTTGCATTGCCTTCATTGACTAAGCAATAAAAATATCTTCTTATTTCTTCTTCATGAGAATTCTCTCTGTAGTTGGATATGGTGCATAAGCTCAATTGAGGTCCATTTCTCAGCATAAGTGTGATAGTTCTAACATGCTATCAGCGCAGAGATCCTAAGGGAACTGATCTGCATAGAAAACATAGAAGAAAAGCATTGAGGAAAAGCTTCGAAAAAGACAACAATGGCAGTAAATGAGGTTAATGAGGTCACCACTCTAGATCACAATCATCCGATGTATCTCCAGGCATCTGATGCTCCTGGAGTAGTTCTTATTCCAACAAAATTGACAGGACCAGAGAACTACGCTCTCTGAAGCAGATCAATGAAGTTAGCACTCCGAGGAAAAGGGAAACTTGGATTTGTTGATGGATCATGTATGAAATCAACATACAAAGGAGAACTTGAAGAACAATGGGAGAAATGTAACGCGATAGTGTTATCGTGGATTGCTAGCACTGTTGCAATGAACTGTTGCCAGGGATTATGTATGCTTCAAATGCGAAGAAAATTTGGGTTGATTTTGAAGAAAGGTTTGATAGGTCAGATCTCACAAGGACTTATCACTTGTGGTCTGAGATTGCAAATCTGAAACAAGGAAATGACATACTACCTTGTACTACTCTCGTTTGAAGTATCTATGGTCAGAATTTGATGTAATGACACCAATGCCTGGTTGTGACTGTGAAGAATCTGCTGCATATGTGGGATATTTGAAGTCTCAAAGGTTACTTCAATTCCTGATGGGATTGAATGAGAGCTTTGGAGGTATCCGGAGTAACATCCTAGCTAGGAAGCCTATAGTATCAGTGAATGAAGCGTATGTTGTGGTAACATAAGAGGAAAGCCAAAGGGAACTAGGAGTGGAAAGTAAGACTAGAAAGGCATTGAGCCTGTTAGCAGGAAGAACTCAGGGATACAGACACAAGCCAAAGAAGTTTGTGCCTCCAGGAACTATTTGTGGTGAATGTGGTTTTAAAGGTCCCTTTACAGAGGATTGCTATAGGATAATTGGATATCCACCTGACTTCAAAAGCAGGAGAAAATAAGGAGAAAACTACAAGCATGATCTTAAAGCTGCAACTGCTGCAACTGCCAATTTCACAAGGAAAGCTGAGGCATCCACTACCTCAACAAGTGGCAGAAGAGTTGCTGATGAATATTCTATTGTAGGAAGGGTCACAAGTCGACAGATGTCACCTGAGCAATATCAAGACATGGTGACTTGACTGGATACAACGGGAACATCTGATTGCATTTCCAACATGGCAGGTATCACCTCTTTATTATCCAAGGCAAGTAAAATCTATGAATAGATAGTAGATAGTGGAGATACTCATCATATTACACCTAGTAGGGATTTGTTAACTGCTATTAGGAATTTAAAGGAGTGTGACACTAATGGAGTACATGTACCTACTGGGAATAGATGTAAAGTTGAAGGAGCAGGGAACACCAATATTTTGGAAGGATGTGAGATTAAAAATGTCTTATATGTACCAAACTTCAAGTTCATCCTATTATCTATCTCCAAATTAACTAGGAAACTCTCTTGTTCAGTCTCTTTTTTCCCTGACTTTTTGTGTCTTTCAGGGACTCTTCAATGGCAAGGTGTTGGGAATTGATAGAGAGACAGAAGGGTTGTACATACTGAGGAAGGAAATAAAGTCTATAATAAATGCAGTAGTAGTAGAAAATAATTTTGCTGATACAGATGCAAAGATGTGGCACTTGAGACTAGGACATGCATCAGCTGGAGCATTGCAAAAGATTCAGTCATTGAAGCATCTTTCAGTAAGAAATATTCAGCACAGTTGTGGAATCTGTCCTTTAGCTAAACAATGTAAACTAAAGTTTCCTACTAGTAAAAATAAGAACCTTAGACTCTTTGAGCTTGTTCATATTGATGTATGGGGACCTTATTGTCACGACCCGATTTCTCAAGTCATGATGGCACCTACAATCCCCCAGTAGGCGAACCAATTCCCGTAGCCCAGAACGGTTAGTAATGGGCTACTACCTAACCAAAATGCACCAGCAAGCAGAAATAAGCGAAAGCAAAACTCGAATATAAATACATAAAGGAAACTACACCAACCCCAAGACTTGGTATCAATAGTACAGAAGCTTCTAATAGGATACAAGTGCTAGTAGTAACAAAATACAACATAAATTGCCTCCGAAAGTACAAGGAGCAACAGTACAACAGATGAGATGTAGACAAGCCCCGACCGTCAGGCGCTCACCCTAGTCTCAAAGATCCAAAAGCTGCACGAGTCTCCAACGTGATCAACGGCGAAAGCTCAGCTAATATCTGCACAAAAAAGTGCAGAAGTGTAGTATGAGCACCAAAACCACGGGTACTCAGTAGGTATCATAGGCCGACTGAGCGCATATAAGATATAAAAGCAGTAAGCAACAGATAGCAAGAAAGCAGTCACTGAAGCCATAAGCAAGGCACAAGGAACTAGCACAGATCATCCATAACCAAGAGCTTCAAGTAACACATGCTAGCACAAAGATACAATTACACAGAATCACATGTGAAGGAAAGGAGAACGCACCTGGAGTCCTTGAACAACAATATAAGTAAGTAGAGAGAGAGTTGAGAAAATGGCGGTATACCGGTAACCTCAAGTGGAAGGAAAAGACGGAGAGTAGTCTAACATACTCAGTGTTTGTTAGAGTCAGTTAATGGTGGTTAGAGTGGGACCCAAGGTGATTAACAGATCTGTGTATATAAAGGGTGTTGCATTGCCTTCATTGACTAAGCAATAAAAATATCTTCTTATTTCTTCTTCATGAGAATTCTCTCTGTAGTTGGCTATGGTGCATAAGCTCAATTGAGCTCCATTTCTCAGCATAAGAGTGATAGTTCTATCATGCTATCAGCGCAGAGATCCTAAGGGAACTGATCTGCATAGAAAACATAAAAGAAAAGCATTGAGGAAAAGCATAGAAAAAGACAACAATGGCTGTAAATGAGGTTAATGAGGTCACCACTCTAGATCACAATCATCCGATGTATCTCCAGGCATCTGATGCTCCTGGAGTAGTTCTTATTCCAACAAAATTGACAGGACCAGAGAACTACGCTCTCTGAAGCAGATCAATGAAGTTAGCACTCCGAGGAAAAGGGAAACTTGGATTTGTTGATGGATCATGTATGAAATCAACATACAAAGGAGAACTTGAAGAACAATGGGAGAAATGTAACGCGATAGTGTTATCGTGGATTGCTAGCACTGTTGCAATGAACTGTTGCCAGGGATTATGTATGCTTCAAATGCGAAGAAAATTTGGGTTGATTTTGAAGAAAGGTTTGATAGGTCATATCTCACAAGGAATTATCACTTGTGGTCTGAGATTGCAAATCTGAAACAAGGAAATGACATACTTACCTTGTACTACTCTCGTTTGAAGTATCTATGGTCAGAATTTGATGTAATGACACCAATGCCTGGTTGTGACTGTGAAGAATCTGCTGCATATGTGGGATATTTGAAGTCTCAAAGGTTACTTCAATTCCTGATGGGATTGAATGAGAGCTTTGGAGGTATCCGGAGTAACATCCTAGCTAGGAAGCCTATAGTATCAGTGAATGAAGCGTATGTTGTGGTAACATAAGAGGAAAGCCAAAGGGAACTAGGAGTGGAAAGTAAGACTAGAGAGGCATTGAGCCTGTTAGCAGGAAGAACTCAGGGATACAGACACAAGCCAAAGAAGTTTGTGCCTCCAGGAACTATTTGTGGTGAATGTGGTTTTAAAGGTCCCTTTACAGAGGATTGCTATAGGATAATTGGATATCCACCTGACTTCAAAAGCAGGAGAAAATAAGGAGAAAACTACAAGCATGATCTTAAAGCTGCAACTGCTGCAACTGCCAATTTCACAAGGAAAGCTGAGGCATCCACTACCTCAACAAGTGGCAGAAGAGTTGCTGATGAATATTCTATTGTAGGAAGGGTCACAAGTTGACAGATGTCACCTGAGCAATATCAAGACATGGTGACTTGACTGGATACAACGGGAACATCTGATTGCATTTCCAACATGGCAGGTATCACCTCTTTATTATCCAAGGCAAGTAAAATCTATGAATAGATAGTAGATAGTGGAGATACTCATCATATTACACCTAGTAGGGATTTGTTAACTGTTATTAGGAATTTAAAGGAGTGTGACACTAATGGAGTACAGGTACCTACTGGGAATAGATGTAAAGTTGAAGGAGCAGGGAACACCAATATTTTGGAAGGATGTGAGATTAAAAATGTCTTATATGTACCAAACTTCAAGTTCATCCTATTATCTATCTCCAAATTAACCAGGAAACTCTCTTGTTCAGTCTCTTTTTTCCCTGACTTTTTGTGTCTTTCAGGGACTCTTCAATGGCAAGGTGTTGGGAATTGATAGAGAGACAGAAGGGTTGTACATACTGAGGGAGGAAATAAAGTCTATAATAAATGCAGTAGTAGTAGAGAATAATTTTGCTGATACAGATGCAAAGATGTGGCACTTGAGACTAGGACATGCATCAGCTGGAGCATTGCAAAAGATTCAGCCATTGAAGCATCTTTCAGTAAGAAATATTCAGCACAGTTGTGGAATCTGTCCTTTAGCTAAACAATGTAAACTAAAGTTTCCTACTAGTAAAAATAAGAACCTTAGACTCTTTGAGCTTGTTCATATTGATGTATGGGGACCTTATTGTCACGACCCGATTTCTCAAGTCATGATGGCACCTACAATCCCCCAGTAGGCGAACCAATTCCCGTAGCCCAGAACGGTTAGTAATGGGCTACTACCTAACCAAAACACACCAGCAAGCAAAAATAAGCGAAAGAAAAACTCGAATATAAATACATAAAGGAAACTACACCAACCCCAAGACTTGGTATCAATAGTACAAAAGCTTCTAATAGGATACAAGTGCTAGTAGTAACAAAATACAACATAAATTGCCTCCGAAAGTACAAGGAGCAACAGTACAACAGATGAGATATAGACAAGCCCCGACCGTCAGGCGCTCACCCTAGTCTCAAAGATCCAAAAGCTGCACGAGTCTCCAACGTGATCAACGGCGAAAGCTCAGCTAATATCTGCACAAAAAAGTGCAGAAGTGTAGTATGAGCACCAAAACCACGGGTACTCAGTAGGTATCATAGGCCGACTGAGCGCATATAAGATACAAAAGCAGTAAGTAACAGATAGCAAGAAAGCAGTCACTGAAGCCATAAGCAAGGCACAAGGAGCTAGCACAGATCATCCATAACCAAGAGCTTCAAGTAACACATGCTAGCACAGAGATACAATTACACAGAATCACATGTGAAGGAAAGGAGAACGCACCTGGAGTCCTTGAACAACAATATAAGTAAGTAGAGAGAGAGTTGAGAAAATGGCGGTATACCGGTAACCTCAAGTGGAAGGAAAAGACGGAGAGTAGTCTAACATACTCAAAATGGAATCAACCAGTATAAGGAAATCATAACACCAATCCAATCATATGCTAGCATAACCAAGGAATCACCTCACAAGTACAACCCTAGGATGAAATAACAAGGCCACAATAACCGAGAGATACCACTCAGCTTCCCACAAGAATAGAACCAGAGTCTCACACTCTGCTCAGAAGGCCACACAAAAGTGCCTCAATAAGATAGGACTCCAAAGCCCTCTCAATAATCAAAAATCCCACAACCAAAGCCTCAACAGGCTAGCCATCACAAATCTTTCAAGAACCGGGTGCCAAGACAAGCTCTAAATAAAGACAGGAGTAAATATAGTCTACCTACAGTCCCAACGGCCGCCCATACAACCGAGGAACACAATCAAGTGAAAGCAAACCCTCCGGCATCCCATACTACCAGAGCGTACACTGAACACACAGCAAACAAGGGTGGAATCCAATGCATTATATGATATGATATGAAATAGAACCTCTGTATGTACCTCCTCCGGTGCCAATCGGGCCCAGCAGGCAGGTTCCATGGAAGGACTCAGCCTATATACCTCTACTCCACCATATACCCTTCCCTCTGGCGCACACAGGCTGAAGCCCCAGGACCGGAGCGGCAAGGTCCATGGAGGTCCCTGACCCTATACTAAAACTCAGTATCAAGACATGTCATCCGGAAGCAAGTCCGGGATCAAGATAGAGACCCAGTCTCAAGTATGCATGCCCAGACCCTGTCCAGGACTAAAGTAGTATAAAATGCCTCAAAAACCCCTCCAAGGGTGCCCGGGCGTAACCGGGTCTAAAACTGTAGTAAATCAAGTCTAATGCTCCGCCCTACAGAGACTAGTATCAGTAATAAAATCAAGTTTGGTGCTCTGCCCCGCAGAGACTAGTATCAGTAATAAAATCAAGTCTGGTGCTCTTGCCCGCAGAGACTAATACCAGTAATAAAATCAGTGCGAAATATCCTAAAATCCCCTTTTCTATCGTCAACAGTACCAAAGACGGGCCCCCAAGGCCATGCAAATTTAGGAAAACTGTCGGTAGTGGCTCACAGCCAAAATAGTAGTAAAACATGCAGGGGAAAACCTTTTTCATGGATGATATGCTCGCACACAAATATAAAAGTAGCTCAACGGCTCACAACAATTCCTATCAGCCCTGCACAGGCCCAATAGCTACTCAGCAGACATAACCAGCCTAAAAGGATAATCTCTATGTCCGGGACTCGCGGACATTCCCAAATAGCCCACCATCTATGTTCCAGAGTCAATACAAGGCCACACAGGACCACAAAGGTAATATACATTACTACGCGAATACTACAAACAACGTATGAAATAGACGGAGGAAAGGCGGACAATGTCTGGGGTACCAACCTATAGCAACCCATCCAAGGATGCTAATTAATACAGTTATAGCCTATATACGCAGAGTTTATATAGGGAAAAACCATAACCTATCTGTCATCCGATGACTAGCTGCGGGAACGGCATCATCCAGACTCGAACAGCTCCAGGAAGCTTTGAATCACATAAAACAAATACTTTCAACTGAAGCCCCAAAGGCGTCTCTATGAAGCCTGACCAACCAAGGTAATGGAACAATTGCTAGAATCGACAAGGCTGCGAGAACGAGCCATAGCTAATTGATAAGGTATTAATGTCACACTCGCGACCAGCCAACTCCAAAGCATAAAAATGAGGCCAATAACAATAACAAATGGCAGCTAAATCCAACAACAATACGTTAACCATATCTCCAAGGAGCGATGAGCTCCCGGGGCACTATTTCAAGGCGTACTTCACGTTTGTCCAATCCAATCACTATCGTATGTGATCCCAAAAAGAATCGCACAATTTCCCAATCCCTCCATCACCTTACCACAACTAGAACACCACAACAATAACCAAACATAACAAGATAAAGGGGTTGTCCAAAGCCACAAATCTAAAATACCATTTTGTGGCTCAGAAATCCATAAAATAATACTAAAACATATAATAACGAAGGAGGGTCGTAGGGGAGAGATTTCCTTGACAAAAATATTCAATATTCCAAGATTAACCACCTGCCTCCTTGTAGGAACAACAAACATATCCAAATCCAACAAGAAACTACTACAAGTTATCAAAAAATACAACTTTTCGTGACTAGAAGCTTAGAATCTTGATTCAACAAATAGATAAGTGTACGGGATCTATACCTCACCAATATAACTCCGTAGCTACTGACAAATACTCAGAAAACACCTGCTGGATTGCTGGATCAACACCCACGAAGATACGCCATGAAATCGACGGGGAAAACTATACCAAAATGACGAGCTCGCGACGTAGAGCAACTTCCGTTAAACTTCCGATTTGAAAGGATCAAAGTCCATGGATTATTTATGGACTTTACCTATGATTTTCAGTGCATTTTGGGTGAAAATAATGAGTTAAAACGAAGGAGAAATCAGCTTTTATAAGCTGAACCGACTTAGGACGTGGGCCTCACTTTGACGTGCCTGCTTGTGCAGTCTTACAAAAATGTGAATATCTCTCTATTCTGAAGTCGTATGGATGAACGGTTTAGTGCGTTGGAAACTAGACTCGTAAACCTTAGATTTGGTATATTGGGATCCCACTAACTCTTTATAGATAGGGAGAAACACCCCGAGACATTTAACCCAAATTTGAAGAGAATTCCTTAAAGGAATTTACAATAACTTTTTCCGACTTTTGTTTCGCAACTTGCTTGACTTCAAAACTTATCATACGAACATTTTTCCATTACAATACCTCATAACACATCCTTCTTAGTATATTATACACTATTAGTCTTACCCCAAAGTCACGGGTTACTTTAAACCTTCCAAACGGGCGAGGTGTTACACGAGGCATTTCTTTAACTCAAACTTTTGAGTAAGGAATTCCTTTGACCTAGAACCTTGGTTTAATTCTTTGATATTACCAAGAATGTTGACGGAAGTCAACGATTTCCAAAGTTGAAGCTCTAAAATGAGAAACGACCATAAAGACCAAACAAACGGTCCGGGCACCGAACTACCGGTCCCGATAAGCCATAAATGACTTGGGCCGCTACAAGTAAGCTCTAATGGTACAAGAGAGGCGAAAATGTGTAAATGACCGGAAGGGTCATTAAATTTATAGAAAGCCTACCTATGACAGGTAGAGTTACTTTGTTACTATAGTTGATGAGCACAGTAGGTATACTTGGTTGTGTATTATACAATCTAAGACTGAAGTCTTTGTAGTACTGAAAGATTTTCTTGCTTTAATAAAAAATTAGTTTGGTTTTTCTGTGAAAACCTTGAGATCTGACAATGGCACAGAATTTACTAATGTTGTTGTTACTGATTTGCTGGCCTCTTATGGAATTATACACCAAAGCAGTTGTGCTTATACTCCACAACAAAATGGGACAGTGGAGAGAAAGCATAGACATATTTTAGAATTTACTAAGGCATTGAAGTTTCAAAGTTCACTTCCTATTCATTTATGGGGAGATTGTGTTAGAACAGCAGTATATTTGATTAACAAACTGCCTAGTGATGTACTAGGGGGCAGGACACCTTATGAAATACTGCATCACAGAGTGCCTAATATTGATCACTTAAAGGTATTTGGTTGCTTATGCTATGCAAGTAAGCTACCAAGAGGGGATAAATTTGCACCTAGAGCCAGAAAAGCTTTGTTCATAGGTTATTCAGAGACACAGAAGGGATACAGATTGTATGACTTGGTTGAAAAGGTGTTTTATGTGAGTAGAGATGTCACTTTCAGGGAATGTAACTTCCCTTATCAAGATAAAGGCTCAGATTGTGACTATGACATGTTTGAAGTTTCATCAAACACAGTTGAGCATGATGCTCCTATCATGAATAAACAACTACTTACAGACATAGAAGCATGTGATTTGCATCTTGGCTCAGGGACTGATCAGCACACTGATGTTGGTCATAATCTAGAGACTACTGTTGGCATGGATGATGCAGGAATAGATGATACAGCAAATGGTGTTGATAATGCAGTAATTGATGAAGCTGCAAATATCCCAGAACCTTATCCTAATGAGGTAATGGAAGATTTACCTATGGTAGAACAGGAGTTGGTTCCAGATATCCCTGCTGAGGTTCAGAATGTTGATCAAAGTAGACCTACAAGAACAACTAAGCCACCTGTTTGGTTGAGTGATTATGTCACAGTTGCCAAGCCATCTGCTAGGTGTTCCTATCCTATATCTGATTATGTTCAATATACTCATCTCTCAGATAACTATCAAGCTTATTTGGGAACCTTATCTCCTCTCATAGAACCTAAGACCTTCAAAGAGGCCTCATTGGATGATAGATGGATTTCTGTTATGTCAGATGAAATAGCAGCTTTAGAAAGCAACCAAAACTGGGAAATAGTTGATCTACCTACTGAGAAACAAGATATTGGATCCAAGTGGGTTTTCAAGATCAAGCACAAGGCAGATGAAACTGTGGACAAGTACAAAGCAAGGCTAGTGGCAAAGGGGTATAGTCAAAAGGAAGGTTTGGATTATCATGAAACCTTCTCCCCTGTTGCTAAAATAGTGACAGTAAGAACTGTCATCAGTATTGCAGCTTCAAAAGAATGGCCTTTATTGCAAATGGATGTCAACAATGCATTTTTATAGGGTGATTTATATGAGGATGTCTATATGGAACTACCTCAAGGTTTCTATAGACAGGGGGAGACTAAAGTTTGCAATCTTCTCAAATCATTATATGGGCTGAAACAGGCTTCCAGACAGTGGAACATCAAATTATCCACTGCTCTATTAGAAGCAGGCTACACTCAAAGCTCTTATGATCACTCATTGTTCACAAAACAGGTTGGAACTGATATAGTGGTGATCCTAGTTTATGTTGATGACCTTTTGATTACAGGAAGTTGTCAACATTTGATCAAAGCTGCACAGGACACCTTACATAAAAAGTTCAAAGTAAAAGACTTGGGACAACTGAGATATTTTCTGGGAATTGAAGTGCTAAGGTCTGATAAAGGGATTTTACTTAATCAAAGGAAGTACACACTGGAATTATTGTCAACTATAGAGTTAAGTGGAACAAGACCAGCCTCTACACCTATGGAAATGAATGTGAAACTAACCACAGTGGAACATGATGCAGCAGTAGGCAACAAGGAGGATCCACTGCTTGAAAATGTTCATAGTTATCAGCAGCTGATTGGAAAGCTGATTTACTTAACAATCACAAGGCCTGACATATGCTTTGTTGTTCAAGCACTCAGCCAGTTCATGCAGCATCCCAAAAGATCTCATTGGGAAGCACCATTGAGAGAGCTTAGATATTTAAAGAAAGCATCTGGCCAGGGGATACTGATGAAGAAAGGGGAAATTAGTAACCTAACCACTTATTGTGACTCAGACTAGGCAGCTTGTCCTAACACAAGAAGGTCAGTAACAGGTTATGTCATTCAACTTGGTGATTCACTCATCTCTTAAAAGTCTAAAAAATAACACACAGTCAGCAGAAGCTGAGTACAGGAACATGGCAGGAGCAGTTGCAGAGGTGGTTTGGTTAGTTGGTTTGTTAAAAGAACTCATGGTGGACATTATAATTCCTGTTAGACTATGCTGTGATGGTAAGGCAGCTATGATAGTAAGGCAGCTTTGCAGATTGCATCTAACCCCATTTTTCATGAAAGAATCAAGCACATCGAAATAAATTGTCATTTCATAAAAGAAAAACTCAAAGAAGGTTTGATCAAGCCTGAGTACATTGGAACAAAGTTGCAACTGGCAGACTTATTGACAAAAGGATTGGCGATAGCTCAGCATCAGTTTCTTTTGAACAGACTTGGAGTTCTTAATGTCTTTCAGTCCAGCTTAAGGGGGAGTGTTAAAGATGGTTAAATGTATAATATTTACAGCTGGATTTTAAATGTGTAGATAAAAGTAGTTAAAGGTGGTTGTTACACTGTAGAGTATTTGTTAGAGTCGGTTAAAGGTGGTTAGAGTGGGACCCAAGGTGATTAACAGATCTGTGTATATAAAGGGTGTTGCATTGCCTTCATTGACTAAGCAATAAAAATATCTTCTTCTTTCTTCTTCATGAGAATTCTCTTTGTAGTTGGCTATGGTGCATAAGCTCAATTGAGCTCCATTTCTTAGCATAAGTGTGATAGTTTTAACACTAGCCTTCATACAAGCAAGATCCTGCTCGGGCTCAGAAATATCAAGTTTCACGAGCCAATTGGCTAAGAACTGGATATACAAAGCCAAAGGATGTTGCTCAGTTAACAAAAATGCCAAATTCCCTATATTCACTACCTTTTAGCTTAAAGCATCTACCACCACATTTGCCTTGTGCAGATTATAGATAATCGATATATCATAGTCCTTAAGCAACTCCAATCACCCACGTTTTCTCAAATTAAGGTCCTTCTAGCTGAAGATATGTTATAGTCTACTATGATTGGTGAATATCTCACAATTGACATCATACATGTAGTGCCTCTAAATCTTCAATGTGAAGACTACCGCCGCCAATTCCAATCATGAGTGGGGTAGTTCTTCTCGTGAACCTTCAGCTGCCTAGAAGCATAAGCAATAACTTTGCTCTTCTGCATCAACGACTCTATAAGCATCATAATACACGGTAAACCCCTGTCTCTCAACTAGTAGAGTCAGAATTGGAGCTGAAATTAGTAAGGCCTTGAGCTTTAGAAAGCTCGTCTCGCACTCATCAGACCACTGGAAAAGGACATTCTTTTGAGTCAATAGGTGTGACGCACCAGATATCAGCAAACAGCAATAACAACAACAGCTAACAAAAACACTTGAAATTGACCCATGGAATCCACCCGGAATTCCGTGAAAACAAATCAAATATAATACTAGACCAAAATTGATATTTCAGACTCAATGGAACCATCAAATTTACCAACGAAAGTCGTTATCAACAAATATTGACCGAAGTCAACTGTAGGCCAAAACTTCCAACTTTTCAACCAACTATCTAAAACGCTTCGAGACCCGAATCAACGGTGCTACTAGCCCAAAAATGACATTCCGGAGCTAACAGAATGGACAGAATTCTCATACTACGTCTAAAACACCAAATATTGACCAAAGTCAACCATATCAACTTCAAAATCCTCCAAAATGAAAAACTCACATAAAACCCAACCAACCACCTCGAGAACCACGTCACCCACTCTCACAGGCCACAAACACCATAATACAACTACGAGAAAAGGTAAAACATTCAAAATGCATAAAAATCTAAAAATCACTATGAGGTTGTTATAATCCAAGGAGGATTGTTATGAAATATATTATTATGGATGTCCACTAAATATAATCCCCACCGCTCTTCACCCTTATGTGACCCACATCTTCACTACCTCCTCATTGATCTTCCACACCTCCATATTCTCCTCTCACACTCTCAAGGTTTAATGTCATATTTATGACATCCTTCGATATTCCTCAATGTAACACTATAAATAGAAATATTGAGAATCATGTTATATACTCTTGAAATACTTCAGAAATACTTGATACTTGAAAGAATAAGAAAGCTCTCTTCTATTATCTCTCCTTTATTGTTCTTGCTTTCTACATTTCTTATCTTTTATTCTTCTAATTTTATAAGAGAAATTCATTTTTTAGTGCTAAAACACACCAACAAGTGTATATATAGAAGTTACATTCAAATTTGAATAGGTACAACTGAAATTATGCCGTAAAATCATGGCAGAGTATGGATCCAATGCAACATGCTTAATATCCCTCTGAATTTAGCACATTGTAGTGCTATCAAGTTGTTATTAAACTAAGGGGTTGTACATTAGTATTAATTCATTAATTAATTAGGAAGAGTGTATATATATATATGGATAATCATCATTCATGAATACACCCACCCACACACTGATAAAGTTCCTCTCTCTTCCCAAATCCCTATGCATTTTGGATGGATACAGCAGAAACTGGCTGATGTGTAGGGGCAATAGTCAATGGTCGGTGATTATTTATAGTAGTAAAACAACACAAAGACTATGCAAAATTCTGTACCCATGTGACAGGCATATCTAACTTTTTGTCCCTCAAATGCTCAACTATTCATTTGCATGGTTAACAATCAAGATTCTTTGTTCTAATTTCCCCCCACTAAATCATGTTCAAAATTTCACCTATTTCTATATTTTATATGAGTGATTATTTTATTAAACATCCATCATTCTATCATAAGTATAAATATCAAATTACCTGTCCACACAAATTTAAGTAGATAAATCATAAAAAGAACTACTTCACGTTTTTATTTTAGTTTAAATAAAACCTATCTATTACTCCGTCCGTTCCAATTTAAATTCCTTATTTTCTTTTTTGATATGTCTTTAAAAGAAATGTTCTATATATATATATTAGTTAACTAAAGGGTGACACATTAAAAAGAATTCTTTAGAACAGTTATCGTTTGCTTTTTGAAACAGTGATCAATCTGACAATCTACAGATAAATACAAGTTATAAAAAGATAGGCCCTTGAATCATCTGCAATAATGTCAATTAAATGGGACATTAAATCATAGAATATATATATATATATATATATATATATATGGAGATTCTTTCCTTCGTATAGTTTCTCACCGATTGATAGATACAAATGAAAAAAAAAATGTAATAGTCATGCATGTTTGACTGATTCAAAGATTTGTTTGATTAAACTATTCACCTACTAACAAAGTGAAGACAATCTACAGGCATATGAAATCATGATTTAAATTAATCTAAATTTTATTTAAATATGTAATTTAAATTTTTCAAATTATATTTTCTTTCATAAATATGAAAATTTCATAAATTGTGAAAACTATAAAAATAAATCTCAATTCTTATACAATTTTACCCAATGAACAAATCATAGTTTATAACAAGATATTGAAATATCCGAATCAATCACATATCTTTTTTATAAATAAATATATAAGATTACAAACTTTCAAATATACATATATAATTTTATAAATATTCATTAGTAAACAGTAATAGTAACTAGTTATTCTTTAATGCAATCCGTTTATATGATATAAATAATTTTTTCACGTCGGACATGAGTTTTTTTTTATAAAATTTAAAATGACAAATCTTTCTTTTTAATAAAATATAAACTTATAAATTAAATTTTTCATTTTAAAATAAAATAAAATCACATTTGGAGAATTTGAGATATAAGAAGTCGTGATCTTAAATTGCATCCAACGCATGTTTGAATAATTTAAAAAAGAGTAATTAGCTTTCAAAAATGTGTGTTTTATGTAAGTTACTCGAATTAGGTTAAACTATCTAAAGAAACATACCTCTTTTTATCATATTTACTAACTTTCTCACTACTTTATTTTAGTTACTTAATATAACACATGTACCACTCGGATATATCACCCCAGGTCGTGATACATCGCCTCACCTCGTGATACATCGTGTCACCTCGGATACATCCCACCCGATGTATCAAAGGTAAAACCAATGTATTATCCTGAGGTGAGGCAATGTATCACGTGGTGAGGTGATGTATCACGACCTAGGGTGATGTATCCGAACGAAATTGAGGTGGAAAAAAGAGTAATTAGCTCCCAAAGATGTGTGTTTTATGTAAGTTACCCGAATTAGGTTAAACTACCTAAAGAGACATACCTCTTTATTATATTTACTAAATTTCTCACTACTTTATTTTAATTACTTAATATAACACATGTACCACTCGGATACATCACCCCAGGTCGTGATACATCGTCTCACCTCGTGATACATCGCCTCACCTCGCATACATCTCACCCGATGTATCAAAGGTAAAACCAATGTATTATCCAGAGGTGAGGCAATTTATCACGTGGTGAGGTGATGTATCACGACCTAGAGCGATGTATCTGAATAAAATTGTATTTTATGTAAGTTATCCGAATTAGCACATATCCAAATGCTTACTAAGAAAAAAAGAGTAAAAGAATCAGTGTAACGCTTGAATTTAAAAGGGGTGCGATAAGAGTTTTTCTAGGACGGAGTACTTATTTGTTTCCTAATCAGTAGTATTATTAAGTATTATGTTAGACCGTTAGTATTATTTTATTTTTTAATTTTATTATTATAATTTTTTTATTTTGGGTATCTTACTATTTTACTATCAATATTTTTATTACAATTTTTTACTCCTGCAATCTTTCAAATTTATTCTAAATTTTTTTTCCCGAGACAAAAACGTACTATCAAAAATATCTTACTTATTCCAAGAGGATAGAAATAAAATTTGGGTACACCTCAAATTTCACTTATAAATTATGTTGAATATATTATTGTTATTTTATTGCTGTAGTAGGGGATTGTTTGATAGGTGGTTTGAAAGTGAGTTATGCAAGCATTAAATTATACATAAGTAATCCATTGTTTGATAGCTGATTAGGATGTAAATTATTCATGTATAAATTAATATGGTGTTTGATTTGTAATTTAGACTATTTTTTATCTTGAGTTGGGGGTCTATTGGAAACAGTCTCTCTACCTCACCTCTGAGGTAAAGGTACGATCTGCATACACTCTACTCTCCCCAGACTCCACGTTGTGGGAATATACTGGGTATGTTATTGTTGTGTTGTTGTTGTTGTTGTTGATTTGTAATTTAGAAACCCGCATAACTGATATATGTATAAGTTATATAGGAATCTATATATTATTTTATACGAGATAGAAGATGGAATAACTAATACATGTATAACTAATACATGAATAATTAATCCATGTATAACTAATATGTACATAAAATAATATATAGATTCCCTAATAACTAATTTATTACGTTACTAATACCTGCATAACTCTAATCAGCTACCAAACAACCCCCGAGAGTTTAGTCCAGGGGCACTAGTGAAATTATCAGTAAATTGAAATAGTTAAGTTAACGCCTCTACTAAAATATTTGCGACAGATTGTGAAATTTTACTTAATTACTGCTCTATAATTTTTGATATCGAGTTTAAGGTGTGAATTAAATTCCTGTTAAATTAAGTAATACTACTAATTATAATGATTCTCTTGTAAAATGTAACATTGGTAGATAAACATCAAATCAAAATTTAATATTTGGATAATTGAATTTTTGGAAAAGGCTTGAATATCCTTTGAACTAAGATTGTATTTTTTAGTTGCACACCCAATTTAATCCTATTACCTTCTTGAATTTTTTTGAAGTAGAAAAAATTTATCCTTAAGCAAATGACACGACACAAAAAGTATGTTAACTCTCTTCGAAGCTTGTGAGTTGTAAGAGGTAAGATCATAAATTTAAAACTTATTAATATATACAAGTGTCAATTTTTATTGATCACCCTATGTTTAATTTTATTTACTAGTATATTTTATTATCAGTTAAACTTGTTAGGATTTGCCCTGAATTTCCTACTTTAATTGGATTCTACACAATTGTGTTCTGATTCAAAAAGGTTTTCTTGATGGAAAAGATTTTCTTGGTGAAAAAGAACTCTACAATATCTATCATTTTCTTGGAAGAGAAGTCTTGTAATTCTATAAATAGAAGACATGTTCTTCTCAAACAGTATACAATAACATCCACAATGTAGTTGTTTAGAGAGTTTTTCTTAAGGGGAGATTTATTCTCTCAATAGTTTTACAATAATATATTATTTTTATTAGCAATATCATATATAGTCAATTGACCAAACTCATATCATATATCATAAAGTCTTTTTTATAGCTTTTCTTTGTTCTTGAACTTATCATCAACAAAAGTTTATTTTATTTGCTTCCGCATGACGCCCTCTCAATTTCGATCCCAACAAAACTCACACCTTTTCTTTCTAGCTAGAAAAATGAAAGTCTTCTCCGTCGCCGGAAAAACATCTCAATCGCCCAAACAAAAACAAAAAAAAAGAACGTTGCGGTAAATGCATCACCTTCTCTCATTTCTAGCCTAGTTTATCAATTATTTTTACAAAAAATGTTTATTTTTAAAATGTGAGATATTTGATTAAATTTTTGAGTAAAATTAAGTGGGCGTTTGACCATGAAAAAAATTACTTTAATTGAAATTTTTAAAGTTGAAGTTGGAGTTATGTTTGATCATACTTTTTGCAATAAATATTTAAAAGTAAAATATATATATATTTTTTTTAAAATATGATATATGATTTATTGAATTTAAATGAGATTATTTTATGAAAACAAAAAAAATTAGGATATAAAAAATTTAAAGAGTGAAAACAATGTTTTCACTGTTTTTCAAATTTTAAATTCAGCTTCAAGTTATATTTGAAATTTTCATGACCAAACGCTAATTTTCAAATAAAGTGACAAAAAAATTCAGAAAAAAGTGAAATAAAATTCATGGCCAAACAGGTTCTAAGTATTTCAAGGGACTAACATAAACTATTTTTTACAGGAAAAAAGTCAAAAATACCCCTTTACTTTAGTTTATTGACTAAGTTTACTCCTAGTTATACTTTGTGGCTAAATATACCCCTGTTGTTAACAAAGTTAACAAAAATATCTCTACTTTTAATATTTTTTCACCATGACATTTTTAAATTTCATATGACCTAATATTTGAATGAGATGGACGCCACGTGGCATGCCACCTCACCACCATTTTTTTTTCTTTTTCCTTTTCCTTTTCTTCTTTTTTTTTCTTTTTATCCATTTACAAAAACTATAATCCAAAAATAAATTCAACTTCATTCTTAGATTTATTAATTAATTTAATTAATAAAAATTAACAAAAAATTAAAAAAATATCAAGAAAATATTAAATCCAGATTAAATAAATCCCAAAATCAAAAAAAAAAAATCATACTCAAATTCACCTTGTTCAATATCAAATATGAAAAATACTCAAATGATGACAAGTTCACAACTTACCTGTTTTTGATATTATCCATCGGGGTATTCTCCATATTCTATATTGAACAAGATAAATTTGAGTATAATTATTTTATTTTTTTGCGCTTTTTAGAGTTTATTTTATCCGAATTTAATGTTTTCATGATAGTTTTCTTTAGATTTTTTGTTAATTTTTATTAGTTAAATTGATTAGTAAATTCAAGAATGAAGTTGAATTATTTTTGGACTAGAGGTTTTGTAAATGGATAAAGAGAAAAGAAAAAAAATGAATAAAAAAAATTAATGATGAGGTAGAATGCCACGTGACGTCCACCTTATCCAATATTAGGCTCTATAGAATTTAAAATGACATGGTAAAAAAATATTAAAAGTAGAAAGTAGGAGAACTTTTGTTCACTTTATTAACAGCAAGCGTATATTTAGCCCCAAAGTATAACTAAGGGTAAACTTAGCCAATAAATTAAAGTTAGGGGATATTTTTAACCTTTTTTCTTTTTTAAAAGCTAAAAAAGTATTTCCTCTGTCCCCAATTAATATAACACACTTTTCTTTTTAGTTATTTCAAAAAAGAATAACACATTTTTATATTTAGTAATAATTTAACTTTAAAATACTTATTTTATCCTTAATAAAATAATTTGTAGCCACACAAACATCTATAACTTATTTTAGATCAAAATTTTAATTTTTTTTTCTTAAACTCTGTGTCAAATCAAATAACATCACATATATTTAGACGAAGTGAGTAATATCCTTCCTAAAGTACTTTATTTTTGAATTAATTGACCAAATACAATTATCTCATTAAACATGCTTTTATTAAGAAATTGTTTTTTATAAATAAATTAATTTTAAAAATTTGAGCAATCCAACTATTTATCCACCTTAAAAGACCTTTCTCTTAAGTCTCAAAAAAAGAGCTCTATAATTATTTATACTATCTAATAAGAGGCTATAAGCGCATTATATATTTAAAAGTTACGTAAAAAGTACTATAAATCACAATAATTAATAACTTAAAATATTTAAAAAAATATAAAAATTTAATTGACTCTCGAAATTCTATCAGCACCACATAAATTGAAACAAGGAGAGTAATATATATTTTTTGAAAACTACGTAAAAAGTACTATCACAAAAATTAAAAAACTACAACAACAGCATACCCAGTGTATTCCCACAAAGTGAGGTCTGGGGAGGGTAGAATATACGCAGACCATACCTTTACCTCAGATGAAGTAAAGAGGTTTTTTTCGATAGACCCCCGGCTCAAGACCAAAACAGACCATAAGAGGTCAAAATAAACGTACAAGAGATACACATATTAAAAGGACAACAGACAATCACATAAGTATATTATACCAAAAAAAAGTACTATACCCGGACCACATAAAACCCTAGAAAGCAGCAAAACTGCAGAACAAGAAACTGCAAGAGCAGACCTACAACTACTAACTAGTGCAACAAGACACTGCAACCCTACCTACTAGAATGAAGCAGACCTACCTACTAACCGTCTACCCTAATCCGAGCCCTCCACACCTTCCTATCTTAGGTTATGTCCTCGGTAAGCCGCAACTGAGCCAAATCTTGTCTAATCACCTCTCTCCAATATTTTTTTGGTCTACCTCTACCTCTCTTGAAACTATCCATAGTCAATCTCTCACACCTCCTCACCGGGGCCTCCACGCATCTCTTAATCACATGCCCAAACCACCTCAACCTCACTTCTCGCATCTTGTCTTCTACTGAAGACACTCCCACCTTGTCTCGAATATCCTCATTCCTAATCCTATCCTTCCTAGTAAACCCACACATCCATCGTAGTATCCTCATCTCCGCTACCATCATCTTCTGAACATAGGAGTTCTTGACTGGCCAATACTCTGCCCTGTACAACATAGCCGGTCTAACTACCGCTCTGTAGAACTTGTCTTTCAGTCTAGGAGGCACCTTCTTATCACACAAGACTCCAGATGCGAGCCTCCATTTTATCCACCCTGCACCAATACGATGGGTAACATCCTCGTCAATCTCCCCATCTCCTTGGATAATAGACCTAAAGTACTTGAAGCTACCTCTCCTCTGGATGATATGCGTATCGAACCTCACTTCCACGCCGGATTCTTGAGATATGCCGCTAAAATTGCACTCCAAATATTCTGTCTTAGTCCTGCTCAACCTGAACCCTTTAGACTCCAGAGTTTGTCTCCAAACCTCCAACTTGGCATTAACTCCCTCACGAGTCTCGTCAATCAAAATAATATCCTCCACAAACAACATACACCATGGCACTTCTCCTTGAATTTGTCGTGTCAAAACATTCATTACCATGGCAAATAGAAATGGGCTAAGGGACGATCCTTGGTACAATCCCATCATCACGGGGAAATGCTCCGAATCTCCGCCCACAGTTCTGACTCGAGTCTTCGCACCATCGTACATATCCTTAATCGACCGAGTGTACGCCACCGGTTCCCCTCTAACCTCCAAGCACCTCCAAAGAATCTCTCTGGGAACTTTGTCGTAAGCCTTTTCTAGGTCGATAAATACCATGTGCAAGTCCTTCTTCCTCTCCCTATACTGCTCCACCATCCTCCTCACTAGGTGAATAGCCTCGGTAGTCGAGCTTCCAAGCATGAAGCCGAACTGATTCTCAAAAATAGTCACAATCTTCCTAATACAAAACATATGTAGAATTATCAAAATGTCTTTTAATTCCTGTAGTCTTAAACATGTCACATAAAAAGTTGAATTAACGAGTTGCCAAAAATAGAAAGATATATTCTTTTTTTAAAACAGACTAAAAAAGAAAGTAAGACAAATAAATTAAAATGAAAGGTATTTATCATTTCACATCAATGTTTTCAAAAACGTTATTGGAGCGAGTTTCAAGACAAGTCTCGAAACGAGGTGTACCAAAACTATTTCATGACACAAATAAAAAGCGTAGATCTATAAGGTGCACACCCTAAATTTTGGAGCATAAGCTTCGGACGTAAAAGTACACACCTTGGACGTTACATTTTTTTTTTTAAAATCTTAAAATATTTTTACTATAAATCACATTTATTATTATTGGTGTAATGATATTAATACTACCATGTGTTTCATATTGTAGTAATTTTTTTAAAATATACAAATAAATAAAATAACTTTCATAGAAAATAACAATGTCATAAATAATTTTTTAGATATTATATCTGAAATTAATAGAATAAAGACTTCACCCAATATGTTACTGAGACAATTTTATCCATTTTTTTTTATTATTGCTCTTAAACTTGTTACTTTTTTCTTTTCTTTTTAAATATATAAATAATAGTCCATACAAATATTAGTTGAGGGTGAAAACACTAATATATGTGATGATTAAGTGAATGATGAGTTTTTAAAACATATCTCGATTATTATTATTTTTATATTATTATCTTTTTCAAATAATAATTACTTTCTTCGTCCTATTTTATGTGGCAATCTTTGATTTGACACGGTATTTAAGAAAAAAAGAAAGACTTTTAAAACTTGTGGTCCAAAATAATTCTTGAATATTTGTGTGGTTGTAAATCATTTCATTAAGGGTAAAAGGGAAAATTCAAAGTTAAATTTTTTCTAATTTTAGAAAGGTGACATTCTTTTTGGGACAGACTAAAAATAAAAGTATGCCACATAAAATGGAACGGAGGGAGTATAATAATTTTTTAATATTATTGGTGATTTATTTAGATTTAATTATAAAATTTTAATATTTTTTTAGTATTATTTATGTTTTAATTATAAAATTTAAAATACATAAGACTTATTATGTCTTGTATTTCGAAATTTAGTGCCTTTTTGGATTAACTTATTTTAAGTATTTTCATGTCAAAACAGTTTAAAAACATTTTTATAGTATTTTGGTAAATTAAAAAAGTGCTTATAAATACTATTTTAAGCTAAAATGACAAAAATAAGTTAAAAGTCATAAATTAAGACCTGTTTGAATTGACTTATTTTGAGTGATTTTATGTCAAAATAACTTTTATTTTTTTTTGAAGTATTTGCGTAAAATAAAAAAAATTATTTTTTATGCATTAGGCAAAAATAAGTTAAAGATTATAAATTAAAATCATAAGTTAAGAACTTATAAGCCAAAGCTATAAGCCCATCTAAATACTTATTTAAATTTTTTAACTTATAACTTATAGATTAAACGCCAAAATCAAAAATCAATCCAAACATGCTCTTACACCTCGCTTCATACTCCATAAAATATCTAGCCTCACACTCCACATCTTAAAACATTGTTTCACATATTGTCATTCACACTAGGCAACAAAAATCGTTATCAAAGAGAGCACGTGAAGGAACGACCCTAAATCTACATTATTAACCACTAAAGGAGAAATGAAAAAGTTAAAAGAAAATTGAAGGATTAAAGTAAACATACATAAAATGAATAAAATATAACTTAGAAAAAAACAGAGCACGGGGCTCAAGAAAGAAAAAGGTGGAGGGGAAGGGGCCGTTTCCAGAAAGAGAAAGTGAGACAAGTGAACATAAATTCACGGAAAGAGGGAAGCGTGATGCCGTACGCTTCTAAAGTTATATGGGACCCATAATCTGTCTTATCTTCTATTTTTCTCACTTCTTTCAATGCTATTTGCTTCATTTGGGTGTGTTTGGTACGGAGGAAAATATTTTTCATATTAATATTTTTAATAAAAAATATTTTTTTATAGAAAATGTTTTATTAAAAATAAGTTGATTTTTTATTTATTTTTTTATGTTTGATTGATAAGTGAAAAATGTTTTTCAGAAAATATTTTTTATTGTTTGATTGATGAGTGAAAATATATTTTTCAATTTTTTTTTTTTTTATTAAAAAGTAAAAAATATTTCTAAGGGGTAGGTCGGAGGTTAGGATGTGGTGGTTGGGGGGGGGGAGACGGGGGGCTGGGTGGGGTGGGTGGGGGAGAAGGGGTGGAGTGGGTGAGTGGTGGTGGGGGGGACGGATAACTAAAAAAATTACTATTTTTTAAAAAAAAAAAATTAAAAAAGTTTAAACATTAAATTATTTTTTGGGGGGCGAGGGCGGGGGGCGCTGGTGGGGGTGGGGGTAGGGAGGGAGAGACCAAAACATTTACTTTTTTAAAAAATAAGTAATTTTTTTTAATTTCTTTTTTTAAATTTTGGGTGGGGTGGGGTGAGGGGGGCTGAGGTGGAGGGGGGAGGGTTGGGGGCGTAGGGTGGGGGGAGGGGGATGTTGAAGTGGGGTGGGTGAATGAGTGAGGTGAGATACAAAATAAATACTTTTTTAAAAATATTAATTTTATTTTTTAAAGAAAGAATTGAAAATAATTTAAAAAAAATTAATGTGGAGTGGAGGTGGGGGTGGGGTGGGTGGGATTGGGATGAAATAGAAAAAATATTTTTAAAGAATTGTGTGAGGTAGAGGTGGGGTGGAGTTAGGCGTGAGAGTAGGAGGGTGGAGTGAGTGAGATTGAGGTGTTATGAAGATGAGAATTTATTTTCCTTACTTTTATTAGGGAAGTCATTTTCCTTATTTTGGAGGAAAATATCTTCCTAAAAAAAATAATTTCTAATTTTTTTTGACCAATCAAACACAAGAAAATTAAAAAACACTTTCCAAAAAACATTTTCCTCTCTACCAAACACACTTAGTCTTAATCAGCATTCAAGCCTTGAAATTTTTTCAGTAGACCCCGACAAAGTTTTTTTTAAAAGAAGGATTCTAGAAACTCAATTTATATATTCCTCTGTGTTCCTTTTTAGTTGTCATGTATAATAAAAATAATTTTTTTAAATATCTATCAATTTAAAATATTAAGAAAGAATTAATTATTTTTGTAAATTTATCCTTAACATTAATTATTTTAGAATTAAGAGACACACAAATAGACAAACATTAATAAAAGGTATATAAGTCAAATTACACTCCTAATTAATTTTTCTTACTGATTATTCAAAGTCTTATTATGACAACTAAAAAGGATGGAGAGAGTAGTAGTTATTAATATATTTTAAAAATCATCTTTTTACTAAAGAAAATTAAAATTAAGAAAAAAAATAATTTTTTGAGATACAAATAATTAATTGAGTGACATCTAAATAATTAATTCATTAAATAATAATAATTATTCTTTACTTTTGGATAATGTGATGTTAAATTAAAATCATAAAGTAATGTTTGGTTCGATTTAGTACTCCTTTTCAGTTTACACTATAAGAGAAATTTTTTCGAGTAGACAAAATCGACGGACATTATTGGAGTAGTTTCCATTAAGAAAATCGATAGAGCATATCAGAGAGGATATAATTTTTTTTTTTTTTTTATAAAATTGACGGAAATTTGTTAGTTAATTTCACACAATAATGGGCAAAAATTTAATTGTGATATACAATCAGCAATAGGTAGACGAATGATATAGTGACACATGACACTAATGATCGATCTAAGCAGTCATAAAGAGCATCAAGTTGAAATCTTCGAAACAAGACCGGTAAAGGCAACACAATTCGGGAGGATCCGAAATTGATACCGCTGAGATAGGTATCACGCCGATAAGGCCTGTCCAGCTTCGAAGACACCAGACGCTGAACCATGGCCAAACGACATAAGAATGAAATAAGCTCACAGTTTGGTATATCGTGGAAGAGGCAGAGATTTTTGCCCGATTGGTATGCAACTATAGACGTGATTGAGTAAAAGATTTTAGAGAAGCGAGTTTAGTGAAGGCTGCTCCCTTGAGTTTCTCTATAAATAGTCATCTAGTCATTTGTAATAGGGTTCCACAATTTCGAACAACACTTAGTATTTACTACTTAAATTTTATTGCAGAAGTTCTCAGCTCTCAAGCTATTTCAGACTATATTGTTCCAAAACTCAGAAAGCTCACTTTCAAGATCTAATGCACAAGCATAGTTGTTAGTTTAAATCACACTTAGAAATTCAAATGTGTCGTTTTATGGGTAAATAATTGGTGTTCACTATGGGGTTGGGGCAATTACTGTATTATTTTAAAATTTTTAATCTTCCTTTCTTGCTAACTTATTAGAATTTGCTTTGCAAGAAAATTTCAATACAATCTTAGCAAATATCATGGACAACATCGATTAGCAGTTGAATGCAAACCAAGACAATGACAAAGTGATCCTGAATAATGAGCAAACACCCCTTGAACCACCGTGAAATTGTCAGTTGAGGACCGAACTACTTTCGATAACGGTGAGAAAACACCTATTGGAGAGTATAACCAAGAGAATACAAGGTATCAAAACCCCAACGACATGAAGGACTCCCAAGATGAGGGCCACATAATGGAAGGGATGGTGGGATTCGAGCGTGGAGGAAACGGTGAGAATTTTGGTTGCTCAGCAGGGTGAGATAATGAAACATCTTGCGCGATAGGATCGTGTCATGACACTTCTCTAGCAAACGGTGAGTTCCCACAATCCAACTCTAAATGCCTTGACCCCACCACTAAAGACAACTCTAGTTTGACGAGAAACTCGATTGGACGATGATAGGGCCAGTGGGATTGATAGATAATGTAACACCCCAAAAGTTCTAAACTAAGACCCGAACCATTCTTCATAAGTGTCATGATCAATTTCTTAGTGTGGTGAGTGCTTTGGATGCAAATTATAGTCCTAAGAAACTTCCAGCACCAAGTTATGTTGAAAACACCCCTACCAATTAAGTTCTCATATAAGATTCTACTAGGATCAACTTTAAATGATCATATCTTCCAGAATATGAAGAGTTAGGTGACCTAGTATCCACAAAATTAAAGATTTTCGAGTCTTCTTTCCAATGTCATTGACCGTGCGTTAATCTAAGTCTGGAGTAAAAAGTTAAGAGTATTTTATCAAAATGTGTCTGCCTGCCAAAATGACAGATAGGGTTCACGAAAGGGTTCCACGGGTTGTGGAACAGTCCATAAACCATGAACTCCACCCGTGGAAATCAGTCTGACAACACCTGAAGCCTGATAATTGGATCTGAGATCCACGAGGGGGTTCCACAAGTCGTGGAACAGTCCATGCGCCATGGACACCACTCGTAGAACACGTCTGGTTCACAAACCAAGTACACAAGCCACTACTAAAAATAGCTCAAAAAGGGACGGATAGAAAAGCGACGGACAGCGTCGCTAATGAAAAGCGATGGAAAAAATGACTTTGTCCGTCGCTTTTCAATTTATTTTTAATTTTTAATTATTTTTTTACATAAGAGACGGACAACGTCTCTAATTCCGTCGCTTTTTTGGCGGATTTTTGCGCCAAAAAATATTTACAAATAATTAATTTTTATTTTTTAATATAAGTGACGGACAGAGTCGCAAATATTAAAAAAAAATAAAAAAATAATTTTAAAGAAAGCGATGCTGTCCCTCGTTTTCTTTAAAATTAAATTTATATTTTAAATAAATAAGAAAGCGACGTTGTTTTGTCTGTCACTTTTTGGTCAAGATGCGGTCAACTCATTTAAAAAAGCGACGGACAGAAGTGACGCTGTCCGTCGCTTCTTTAATTATACAGAGACACGACGGGGGTCTCTTTCCTCATTTCTCTCTTTCTCTTTTCTCTCCTCCTCTCCTCAGCCACTGCCCCGCCGGTCCCTCCACCGCCGCTCCTCCACCACCGGTTCCTCCACCTCCTTCCTCCAACCTCCTCCAATTTTGAGGTTAGTTGTGTTGTTTATTTGAAGGTTAGGGTTTAATTTGGGTATTATTTTTTTTGAAAATTGATAGTGTATTCTAGACTAGGGTATGTTGTTGTTGAATACTAGACTAGAATCTATATGTTGTTGTTGGATTTTGAGAAATTGATAGTGAAAAATTCCATTTTTAAATTATATTCTTAATTTATGAACTTTAATTGGTTTAGGCTTGCTATTAGTTTGTGAACCTTAGTTTAGGTTTGCTATTAGATTGTGAACCTTAGTTTAGGCTTGCTATTAGTTTGTGAACCTTAGTTTAGGCTTGCTAATTAGTTTGTGAACCTTAGTTTAGGCTTGCTATTAGTTTGTGAACCTTAGTTTAGGCTTGCTAATTAGTTTGTGAACCTTAGTTTAGGCTTGCTATTAGTTTGTAAACCTTAGTTTAGGTAATACTTGCTATTAGCTTGTGAACCTTAATTAGTTTAGGTTCTTTTTTGAACATGAATTATATATGTTCTTGAATTAGATTGGTTCTTGAATTTAAAATTATGTTCTTGAAGTAGATTATTGACTTGAATTTGGAAACTTTAAATTTGAAATAGGTTGTTGAATTAGTTTTGAGTTTTGTTTTAGAATCTTGAATTAGTATTTAACTTTAACCTTTTGAATAGGTTCTTGAATTAAGTTTTTTTAAGTTAAGTTTGTTAGTTTAAATTGTTAGTTTTGAGTTACGAATTAGTTTTCAACTTTAGGAATGATTTTTTAAACTAGAATTAGGTTGGTTCTTTAATTTGAAATTATGTTCTTGAATTAGATTATTGACTTGAATTTGGGAACTTTGAATTTGAAATAGGTTGTTGAATTAGTTTTGAGTTTTGTTTTAGAATCTTGAATTAGTATTTAACTTTAACCTTTTGAATTAGATTCTTTAATCTAAGTCTTTTTAGGTTAAGTTTGTTAGTTTAAATTGTTAGTTTTGAGTTAAGAATTAGTTTTCAACCTTAGGAATGATTTTTTAAACTAGAATTAGGTTGGTTCTTTAATTTGGAATTATGTTCTTGAATTAGATTATTGACTTGAATTAGGAAACTTTAAATTTGAAATAGGTTGTTGAATTAGTTTTGAGTTTTGTTTTAGAATCTTGAATTAGTATTTAACTTTAACCTTTTGAATTAGGTTCTTGAATCTAAGTTTTTTTAAGTAACTTTTTTAAGTTAAGTTTTTTAGTTTAAATTGTTAGTTTTGAGTTAAGAATTAGTTTTCAACTTTAGGAATGATTTTTTGAACTAGAATTAGGTTGGTTCTTGAATTTGAAATTATGTTCTTGAATTAGATTATTGACTTGAATTTGGGAACTTTGAATTTGAAATAGGTTGTTGAATTAGTTTTGAGTTTTGTTTTAGAATCTTGAATTATTATTTAACTTTAACCTTTTGAATTAAGTAATTGAATCTTAGTTTTTTTTAAGTTAAACTTTTTTAAGTTAAGTTTTTTAGTCTTGAGTTAAGAATTAGTTTTCAACTTTAGGAATGATTTTTTGAACTAGAATTAGGTTGGTTCTTGAATTTGAAATTATGTTCTTGAATTAGATTATTGACTTGAATTTGGGAACTTTGAATTTGAAATAGGTTATTGAATTAGTTTTGAGTTTTGTTTTAGAATCTTGAATTAGTATTTAACTTTAACCTTTTGAATTAGGTAACTGAATCTTAGTTTTTTTTAAGTTAAGCTTTTTTAAGTTAAGTGTTTTAGTCTTGAGTTAAGAATTAGTTTTCAACTTTAGGAATGAGTTTTTGAACTAGAATTAGGTTGGTTCTTTAATTTGGAATTAGGTTCTTGAATCTAAGTTTTTTTTAAGTTAAGCCTTTTTAAGTTATGTTTGTGAACTTTAGTTTAGGCTTGCTAATTAGTTTGCGAACCTTAGTTTAGGCTTGCTATTAGTTTGTGAACCTTAGTTTAGGCTTGCTATTAGTTTGTGAACCTTAGTTTAAGCTTGCTAATTAGTTTGTGAACCTTAGTTTAGGCTTGCTATTAGTTTGAGAACCTTAGTTTAGGCTTGCTATTAGTTTGTGAATTAGATTATTAACTTGAATTTGAAATAGGTTGTTGAATTGGTTTTGAGTTTTGTTTTAGAATCTTGAATTAGTATTTAACTTTAACCTTTTGAATTAGGTTCTTGAATCTAAGTTTTTTTTAATTTAAGCTTTTTTAAGTTAAGTTTTTTAGTCTTGAGTTAAGAATTAATTTTCAACTTTAGGAATGATTTTTTGAACTAGAATTAGGTTGGTTCTTTAATTTGGAATTATGTTCTTGAATTAGATTATTGACTTGAATTTGGAAACTTTGAATTTGAAATAGGTTGTTGAATTAGTTTTGAGTTTTGTTTTAGAATCTTGAAGTAGTATTTAACTTTAATGTTATTGAATACTTTATAGGTCCTTTTGGTGGACCTTTTATGTGATTAGTAGATTTTTACTTTGTTTTTAGTTTGTTGTTGATATTTTTATTGTTTTATGAATTGTAATTGTTGGTTTGGGTTGTATTGAATAGGTTTTTGAAATAGCAGGTGGTGCATATTGAAAATGCAGATTTTTGTTGTTGGAAAAAAAGCAGAAAAGCGACGGACAACGTCTCTTTTGTCCGTCGCTTTTCTGGAAAAATGAAAAAAAAAGTCATCATTTTTTACTTGGCGACGCAGTCCGTCACTTCTAAAGCAGCTCTCCGTCGCTTTTGAAAAAGCGACAGGCCATTTTTCCACGGTAGTGAGACTGTCGCTTTTGTCCACAAAAGCGACGGCCAGCGTCGCTTTTGACTGTCTCTTTTTGGCCTTTTTTTAGTAGTGAGCTGTGGAATGAGTTCCACGAACCCCGTGCCAGAAAATTTAGTAATTTTTCAGTCTCATCCAGCAATGGTGTTTCAGTCTTTTTCCACTATTTTAACCCCTAAACTACGTCATTTTATGTCCCTAAGGAGGGGTTTTATCAGGCTTAGTCGACTCTTTCCCTTCATTACCTCGGTCCAACTTCAGAAAGAACAAAAAAGTGCTTTCTCAGACTTCAGGCCTAGGGCTTCTTCTCCAAGTCTCCATCTTCAAGTTTCAACTTGGGATTCTTCAGGTTTCAGGTATGTGAGTATTCAGTAAGGGTTCCTTTCATTCTTATGCCCAAAACCTCCAACTTTTACTTTGGGTTTCATTATTTTATAGATTTAGGGTTCATACCCAATTATGCAGTCTTCTACAAATTTGATTCCTTTATGATACTACATGATTCCTATTTTTGTTTAAATGATTATGTATGAATTTCTACAGTTATTTCCTAATCTCAAGATTTGAGAAGAAACAAACTTAGCTTGACTTTACAGACTTTTCATATAAAGTAGTTTTTCTTCAGAATTTAGCTTAGAATGTCAGCATCTAGTATGAACAGATGATGATCAGTTTTAGCATACAGTTTTTCAGAAATCATTTTGGACTAAGTTCTGACTCAATTTCCAGAACACCAGTTTTAAACGAGCTAATAGTATAATCAGTTGGGAGTAATACTTAGCACCGAGTTGGACTAGGATCCCAGTTTCACCCAAAGTTCCAGAACTATGTACCACCGTAGGTTCATTTAGCCCCCAATTGGACATCAGTTTAGTGATCACATCAGTCATGCCTTTATACCCTTGCAAGGTATATTGAGTCCTCCCAATGGGGCGTATGTATTGGACTCCACCAGAGTTCTCTGGGTCAAAGGTAGATGAGGATCTGCAAAACTTCATTGATGAAGTGAAAAAGATCCACGAGGTTATGCAGATGACTGGAACCGAAAGTGTGGAGCTAGCTTCCTATCAGCTCAAGGATGTGGCTTACATTTGGTTCACTCAGTGGAAGGATAGTAGGGGAAGGAATGCAACTCTTATGACTTGGGATTGTTTTGTTGGGGCCTTTATGGACCGATTCTGCCCTAGGGAGTTGAGGGAGGCAAACACTGAAGAGTTTGTAAACCTGAGGCAAGGATCCATGTTAGTGAAAGAGTATGGGTTGAAATTCACTCAACTGTTCAGGTATGCTCTAGAGATGGTGGTCGAGCTGAGGGCTAGGATGAGTAAGTCTGTTTCTGGTGTTTCTGACTTGGTAATGAAAGAATGCAAAAATGCTATGCTGAATAGGGATATGGACATCACCCGACTTATGTCTGATGCCCAACAGTTTAAGAAGGAAAAACAAAAGAAGAGTGAGATAGAAAATAAGAGGGCCAAAATAGGTAACTTTGAATACAGTCAGCAGAGAACTGGTGGTGAGAGCCGATCTTCTTTCTAGCATAGGTCATCAGAATCAATGCCATCGTCAGCTAGTGCTCCACCTACGAGACCTCGACATAATCAGAGGAATAAGGTGTCAGACTCAAAGTCTCAGGGTAGTGTTACATGCAATCACACTTTTCCAGCATGTCCTATGTGTGGTAAGAACCATCCAGCTGAGTGCCTTGCTGGCAGGGAGGGTTGCTTTGGATGCGGTCAGACTTGCTATGGGTTGAGAAATTACCCCTCCACTGGATGTAGGGATGGTGGTAATAGGTCCCAGTCCACTACTTCAACAACTTCAGTAGGTCGTACAACTCAATGGGGTACTACATCTGGCATAGGCGACGTCAATGCTAAAACTATCTTTATGCCATGTCATCTCGCCAGGACCAGGAGAGCTCACCTAATATAGTCAATGGTATATTGCAAGTCTTTTCTCATGATATGTATGATTTATTAGACCCCGTGGTTTTATTATCTTTTTTAACCCTATATATTGCATGTAAATTTGGAGTCAATCCTGAACAACTTCTAGAACCCTTTTATATTTCCACTCAGTTAGTGAGTCAGTCCTAGCAAAAAGGTTATATAAAAATTGCCAGTCTTACTTCTCCACAGATCACCTCAGCTGATCTAGTAGAATTATATATAACTAATTTTGATGTCATTCTTGGCATGGATTGGCTATATGCCTGTTATGCCTCAGTCGATTGTAGAACTAGAGTCAAAAAGTTTAAGTTTCAGAATGAGCCTGTCTTAGAGTGGCAGGGTAGTTCTGCAATATCTGTAGGTCATTTCATATCTTACTTTAAGGCTAGAAATATGATCTCAAAAAGGTGAATCTATCATATATTTTGGGTTAAGGATTACGATTCTGAAACCCTATCTCTCTAGTCAGTTCCAGTAGAGTGGATCCCCGAAAGTGTTTTATGAGGATCTACCCAGAGTTCCTCCTAAGCAAGAGATTGACTTGGGATAGACCTTCTCCTAGATATGTAGCCTATATCTATTCCTCCTTACAGAATATCTCCATCAGAGCTTAAGGAATTGAAATATCAGTTGAAAGACCTCTTAGATGAAGGTTTCATCAGGCCCAACATCTCTCCATGGGGTGCTCCAGTTCTCTTCATACATAAGAAAGATGGTTCGCTCAAAATGTACATCGATTATCGTTAGTTGAAGAAATTCACTGTCAAGAACAAGTATCTCATTCCTAGGATTAATGACTTGTTCGACCAGCTTCACGGTGCCAGTTATTTTTTTAAGATTGATCTCAGGTCGGGTTATCATCAGCTCAGAGTTAGAGAATGTGACATTCTAAAATAACCTTCAGAACTCGGTATGATCACTATAATTTATGGTTATGTATTTTGGACTAACAAATACTCCTACAAATTTTATGGACTTGATGAACAAGGTATTCAAATAGTATTTGGATATGTTCGTCATTGTCTTTATAGATGATATTCTTGTCTACTCGCGAAACAAGGAGGATCATGTAGATCATTTGAGGGTTGTGTTGCAAACTCTCAAGGATTGCCAGTTATTTGCTAAGTTTAGAAAGTGCAAGTTTTGGTTAAAGTAAGTTGCATTTCTGGGTCATGTTGTGTCTAGTGAGGGCATTTGGGTAGATTCGCAGAAAATAAAAGCAGTAAAGAACTAGCCTAGGCCCACTTCTCTGATAGACATTAGGAGCTTTTTAGACATGGCCGGATAGTACATGAGGTTTGTGAAGGGTTCTCATCTATTGTTGCTATGTTGACCAGGTTGACTAATAAAAGGTTAAGTTTCAGTGATCCGACAATTGTGAAAGAATTTTTTAGAAATTGAAGACTAAATTGACTACAACTCCAGTTTTGACTTTATTAGAGGGCCCAAACAACTTTGTAGTTTATAGTGATGCATCTATAGTTGGCCTTGGTTGTGTGTTGATGCAGCATGGCAAGGTCATTGCTTACGTTTTTAGGTAGCTTAAGGTTCATCAGAAGAACTATCTGACTCATGACCTTGAGTTAGCATCAGTGGTTTTTGCCTTGAAAATTTAGAGAGACTACTTGTATAGTGTCCATGTGGATGTATTTACAGATTATAAGAGCCTCCAATATATGTTCACTCAGAAGGAGTTGAATCTTCGATTGAGAAGGTGGCTTGAGCTTCTTAAGGATTATGACATGAGTGTGCTTTACCATCCGAGTAAGGCCAATGTAGTGGCTGATGCATTTAGCAGGTTGTCTATGGGTAGTGTGTCATAGGTTGAAAAAAAAGGAGTTGGTTAAGGATGTTCATCGGCTTGCTCGTCTAGGGTTTTGACTTACAGACTCAGTTGATGGTGGTATTATAATTTAGAATGGGTCAGAATCTCCATTGGTAATTGAGGTAAAGAAGAAGCAGGAAAGTGATCCAGTCTTGCATCAGTTAAAAGGTGTTGTCCACTACCAGAGAGTAGAGGTTTTCTCTCAAGGGGGAGATGATGTGCTTCATTATTAGGGTCGGTTATGTGTTCTATATGTAGATGGGTTGAGATAACAAATTTTGATAGAGGATCACAGCTCTAGACATTTTATCTATCCAGGTGCCACCAAGATATACCATAACCTACGAGAAGTCTATTGATGGAATGGCATGAAGAGGGACATTGCAGATTTTGTGGCTAAGTATCCAAACTGCCAATAGGTGAAATTAGACATCAAAGATCGGTAGGTATGACTCAGGATATTAACATTCATACTTAAAAGTGGGAAGTGATTAATATGGATTTCTTTACAGGTTTACCCCGTACTCCCCGGCAACACGATTCTATTTGGGTAGTGGAAGACAGAATGACAAAATCAGCCTATTTCCTGCCAATCAAAACTACTAATTCAGCAGAAGATTATGCCAGACTCTACATCCATGAGTTAGTCAGATTGAATAGGATTCCCTTTTCTATCATCTCAGATAGGGTCACTCAGTTCACATTCCAGTTCTGGAAGTCTTTCCAGAAAAGTCTTGGTACTCGAATAAATCTCATCACAACATTATATCCGCAGATGAATGGCCAGGCGGTGCGTATTATCCAGACTTTAGAGTACATGTTGAGGGCTTGTGTCATTGATTTCCAAGGTAATTGGGATGATCACTTACATCTTATAGAATTCACCAACAATAACATCTTTTATTCTAGCATCCAGATGGATCTATATAAGGCACTTTATGAGTGGAGGCATAGATCTCCTATTAACTAGTTTGAGGTAGGTGAAACTACATTGATAGGGCCATATTCATTTCATGAGATTATAGAAAAGGTTCATCTCATTAGAGAGAGGTTGAAGATGACTCAGAGTCATCAAAAATCCTATGCTGGTGTGAGGAGGAGAGACTTAGAGTTTGATTAGGTGTTTTTGAAGGTTTCACCTATGAAGGGAGTGATGAGATTTGTAAAAAGAGAAAGCTTATTTGTTACACCTCGAGGATACCCCTTAGATGTAACAATGGTCTTAGGATCACAAGTGACCCCAAGCTAATCCTTTGGTCTTAGCATGATGTGAACAACATAATGACAAACATAGCGGAAGCATAAATAATGGAAGTAGGAAATCCAACTATACATAAGATAAAGGTCTAAGAGTGGTAAAATCTGAACTCAAATACAAAATATCTAGCTATGTCTTGAAAGCCTCTAAAACTGACATACAAGTTGCTAGGACAAGACCCTAGCTAACTCTAAGTACTGAAATAAAGGAACCTACTAACTAAGAATCATACTAGTCCTTGAAAGATGAGGACTCACCAATCAATACTGGATAGCCGGCGGTTTCTAGCCACGAGCCTGGAAGAGGGAACCTGAATCTGCATCGTAATAGGATGCAACATGAAATATGCATCAGTACTATAAAATGTACCGAGTATGTGAGTTTATGCAATAACATGGTAAAGACATACTTAAAACATGCTTAAAACTGAGTTCATGCATATTAAGAGAAAGTATGAGTAAATATCAAGATTTAAGTTTAAGACATGAAATACAAGTCAAGTTTCAAAGTTGAATATCATATAACTTCATAGCTTGAAAATAGTCATACATGAGTTTCTTTTAATCGACATAAGCCATGATGAGCTACATGGAGTCCAGTGTCATACGCCTACACTAAAAAAGATTGTCCTAACCGGCCAAGGTTAGAACCATGTCATAAGGATCCTGTCATAAGCCACAGAGGGAAACCTATGATGGCAACGTAATTTTGGATTTGGGTTATCTAGAACCCTCATCGCTCGGTGCTAAATACTACTCTCAAAACATAACATGAGGCTCACATACATGTAACATATCTAGATGTCAAATCTTGTTCCTAACATATTAATAACCCGGATCTTCATACTACTCACAAACCTTATTTTTAGAAAATAATTCATAAGCATTGATGGTACATCCGGTGTCTCTTCTTGCATAATAATTCATAACTTAAAAATTGCATGACACTAGTTCAATTTCATAATCACACGCACTTTCATAAAATATAGGAACTAGGCATGAAATTTCTTGAAATTCATGAGGTCATACTATAACATATACCAATTTACTCAAATCAATCCATGTATGCAAAATTGGCTAGACTAAGCCTTCAATTTATGAAGTAGGAATTCACTTGTAAAAACTCACACAAAATCATGCAATTTAGAATTTGATTTCATGGTAGAATCATGAAAAAACAATTTATAGAAAAGCCCATTAGAATTGGGTAAGAATCCTAATTTGAAATTCATGGAAATCCATATAAAAAAATTAGGGGTTTTGGGAATAAGGGTGAAAGAATCCCTTATTGAATACCCACATACCTGGATCAAAGCTTTCTTAACCTAGGATGAGAAGAATGGAGGCTTGAAGATGAACCTTTAGATTGGGGCTTGGAACTTAGAAGGAAAAAGAACTTTTCCTCTTTTAGAAGATGAATGAGAGTTTGGGAGAGAACTTAGGCTAATTAGGGATAAATCCCTACCAAAAGAGTCCAAAACAACCTCACTTAGGAGTTAAAAGGGTGAATAATTACTAAAATAACCCAAAGATTTAATTCAGAAAAACTGCCTAAAATTTCAGCTTAAGGTTTCACGAGTGCAATCCACGAGTCGTAGACTGAATCATGACTCATGGTTCCTTCTCGTGATTCCTGGCTTAAATGATCAGCTGTGGAGCTTGGTTCCACAAACTAACAATACGGTCCGTAGAACCATCTAAAGTCCATAGAATCCACTCGTGGTTCTAGGAAAAATGACTACCCTCAGTCTGAGTTCACAAGTTAATTCCATAAGTCGTGGAACCATACACGAATCTTAAAACTCTCTCGTGGTTCTCAGACCAGAGGATGGTCTACAAGACTAGTTTTACGAGTCCTTTCTATGACTCATGGTTTGATCCACGGCTCGTGGTTCCTGGAAGTTCAAAATTTTATAGAGTTTTTAATTTAAAAAACTAGTTCAAATTCCGGGGTATTACAATATCTCCCCCTTGGGATAATTCGTCCTCAAATGAAGACTAAGTAAGGAAAATTGGAGAGAAAACAACCATCCAACCAACAAAACATGAAAACTGAGCTCTTAACTTATGAACATGACTGAACTAACTTCAAAAACATGAATACATGCTAGGATCATGAGGAAAACTGATGTAATAGAATCTGAGGGACATACTAAGGAGGAAACTATTACCTCAAGCTAAAATCGAATCAGAAGGAAAGAGATGAGGGTACTTGGCTTTCATGGCTGCTTCTGCTCCCTAAGTAGCTCCCTCAACTAATTAGTTCCTCCAAAGGACTTTTACCGAAGCGACTTCTTTGTTCCTTAACCTTCGAATCTGACAATCAAGAATCTCAACGGGAACTTCTTCATAGGTAAGGCTATCCTTCATACCCACTTCCTCCAAGGGTACAATCAAGGTCAGATCACCAACACACTTTTTCAACAAGGAAATATGGAAAACCGGATGAACCACTTCAAGATCTATTGGAAACTCCAACTCATAAGCAACACTACCAACTCTCCTCAGAATATTATGGGGACCTCATCACACCCTTCATGGGTGACACCTTCAGAAAAAACCCAATCATCAACCTCAAACTCCAATTCTCTTAATCTCACCTCTACATATGATTTCTGTCGACTCTGAGTGGTCTTCAACCTCTCCCTAATAATCTGAACTTTCTCTATAGTCTCATGAGCCGAATCTAGACCAATCAAAGCTGCTTCACCTACCTCAGACCAACCAATAGGAGATCTACACCTTCACCCATAAAGTGCTTCATAAGGAGCCATCTGGATGCTAGAGTGAAAGCTATTGTTGTAGGCAAACTCAATGAGAGGTAAGTGATCATCCCAATTAACTTTGAAATCAATCACGCAAGCTCTCAACATGTCCTCCAAGGTCTGAATAGTATGCTCGGCCTGGCCATCCGTCTGTGGGTGAAAAGTTATGCCATGTTTAACATGAGTACCAAGACCTCTTTGAAACGATCTCCAAAACTGGGATGTGAACTGAGTACCCCTATATGAGATGATAGATAATGGAACCCCATGTAATCTGACTATCTCACAGATGTAGAGTCTGGCATAATCCTCTGCTGAATCGGTAGTCTTGACAGCCAAGAAGTGGGATGACCTCATCCTGTCAATAACCACTCAAATAGAATCATGATGCCTGCGAGTACGAGGTAAGCCTATAATGAAGTCCATATTGATCGCTTCCCACTTCCAAGTAGAAAGATTGATATTCTGAGTCATATCACTCGGTCGCTGATGTTCTACCTTCACTTGTTGACAGTTGGGACACTTGGCCACGAAATTTGCTATGTCCCTTTTCATGCCATTCCACTAATAGACTTCCCGTAGGTCACGATACATCTTGGTAGCACCGAGGTGAATAGAATACCTAGAACTGTGAGCCTCAGTAAAAATCCAATGTCTCAAACCATCCACATCCGAAATATACAATAGCCCATGATATCGAAGCACACGATCTCCCCCTTGGGAGAAAACCTCTACTCTCTGCTGATGGACTGCACCCTTGAACTGATACAAAATAGGATCACTGTCTTGCTTTTCCTTCACCTCAACTACCAAAGATGATTCAGACCCATTCTGAATAATAACACCACCATCCGCTGAATCTACAAAGTGAACTCCTAATTGAGCAAGTCTATGAACATCTTTAGCCAATTATGCCTTTCCGTTCTCAACCAAGGACACACTTCTTATAGACAACCTACTAAGTGCATCAGCCACCATATTGGCCTTATCCGGATGGTAAAGCACACTCATATCATAATCCTTAAGAAGCTCAAGCCATCTCCATTGATGAAGATTCAATTCCTTTTAAGTGAACACATACTGAAGGCTCTTATGGTCAGTAAACATGTCCACATGGACACCATACAAGTAGTGTCTCCAAATCTTCAAAGCAAAAACCACCGCCTCTAACTCAAGATCATGAGTCGGGTAATTCTTCTTATGAATCTTAAGTTTTCTAGAAGTATAAGCAATCACCTTACCACGCTGCATCAAAACACATCCCAAACCAATCCTAGAAGCATCATAATACACAATGAAGCCATCTAAGCCCTCGAGTAGAGCCAAAACTGGGGCTGTGGTCAACCTAGTCTTCAATTCCTGAAAGTTATTCTCACACAGATCAAACCACTGAAATTTCACTTTTTTCTGTGTCAACTTGGTCAATGGGGAATCTATGGAAGAAAACCCTTCTACAAACCTCATGTAGTAACAAGCCAAACCTAAAAAGCTCCTAATATCAGACGAGAAAGTGGGTCTCGGCCAGTTTTTCACTACCTCTATTTTCTGAGAATCAACTCGAATACCATCTCTAGTCACAAGTTGACCTAGAAAGGCAACAGACTTCATCCAGAATGCATACTTACTGAACTTAGCAAATAACTGACGATCCTTGAGAGTTTTCAATACAACTCTCAAATGTTCCGCATGCTCATTCTCACTCCGAGAGTAGATAAGAATATCATCAATGAAAATAATCACAAACATATCCAAATACTATTTGAACACACAGTTCATCAAGTTCATAAATGCTGCAGGAGTATTAGTTAGTCCATAAAGGCTGCAGGAGTATTAGTTAGTCCAAAAGACATAACCACAAATTCATACTGACCATACCAAGTTCTGAAGGTTGTCTTTAGAATGTCACACTATGGAATACAAAGCTGATGATAACCAGATCTAAGATCGATCTTGGAGAAATAACTGGCACCCTGAAGCTGATCAAACGAGTCACCAATCCTAGGAATGGGGTACTTATTCTTGATTGTGACCTTGTTCAACTGAAGATATTTAATACACATTCTGAGAGAACCATCATTCTTACGCACAAATAGGACTGGAGCACCCCATAGAGAGATGCTGGGTCGAATAAAACCCTTATCAAGAAGGTCTTTCAACTGATCTTTCAATTCCTTAAGCTCCGCTGGAGCCATTCTGTAAGGAGGAATATATATAGGCTGTATATTTGGGAGAAGGTCTATACCAAAGTCAATCTCCCGCTCGGGAGGGACTCCGGGAAAATCTTCAAGAAACACTTCAGGAAACTCATTTACAACAGGAAATGACTGGAGAGATAGGGTTTTGGACTCCGTGTCCATAACCCAAACTATATGATAGACATAACCCTTAGAGATCATCTTCCTTGCCTTGAGATAAGATATGAAATGACCCTTTAAGGATAGAGGACTACCTTGCCACTCTAGGATACGTTCATTTGGAAACTTGAAGTTGACTACTCGGGTACAACAATCAACTAAGACATAACATGCATACAACCAATCCATACCAAGAATAACATCAAAATCAGTCATCTCCTACTCTACTGGATCGGCTGAAGTGACTCTATGAAGGACTGAGATAGGGTAATTTCTATAGATTCTATTGGCTAGGACAGACTCCCCAACGGAGTGGAAACACAAAAGGGTTCTAAGAGCTGTTCAGGACTAACTTCGAATTTGGAAGAAACATAAGGGGTCACAAAAGACAAGGAGGTGACGAGGTCAATATATATAAGATTTTCTGCTCGTACTCTATCAAATTCTAGTATAGTATATGATATCGTCCCACAGAGATTGGATGATCTATGCTACATATTTATAATATCTTGACTACTATTTGAGAGAATAAAATTGATGAAATGTGAAGTTATTTTTATAGAATACTTAAATTTAAAACAAATCACTTTTTAGAAAGATTTATAATTTAAAAGAGTTGAGAATCGTTGAATTCACTTGATAATATTATTACAATAAAATCTCAGTCTCCAAAAGTATTTTTCTAAAGAATAATTGCTTAAGTACAACAAATTTCGAAAAAGGGAAAAGAGCGTAAGGTCCATTTTCCAGAAACTATGAGACAGAGGAATATAATTTTTTTTCTCCTGCAAAATCAATATTATCAAATAAAAATAAATAATGCCTCAAGAGATTTATGAGTACAATGAACTAAAAAAAATAATACAATTATATTTTTCTCACTAAAAATAAATAAATAATTAACACTATGTGAGGTTATGTCAATTACTTGATTACTTATAGTGACTGTTCAATCAAAATATTTCTCTTACCTGAATTGTGCTAAAAGGAGAAAAGACATCTTGCGATTAGTCTTTAAATCAATAAAGTTATTTGAATCAATTCTTCCATGAGAATTAGAATTGAAAGAAATAAAATAAAGACCCCTTAAATCGTTAAACTTATTTGAATCAACCCCTCCGTCAGAATTAGGATTGAAAGAAATAAATTCAAAGATTTGGAATAACAGATAACTAAAAATTACTTTCACTCTACTATTTTACTCATTTGTTACTATATATTAATTTTGCTTCGTGAGAATTACAAAATTAATATAAAAATAACTTAGAGGTAAAATATATAAACATGATAATAATGATTAATTGAAAATTATCACTCCGGCACATTTTAAAATATAAATAAAATATTTCAGGCCAAGATATTTGAAAACTAAGATAGTATTATAAAAATATACCAAGCTTCATCAACTATCCCAACAAAAAGAGATTACTCCATTATGGAGCAAGAAAAACTGAATAAAACAAGAAATACTTTTACTACAAGAAAAAGACTAGAGAAATAGACTAAGATTAACTCTTTTCTTCTCCTTAGAAAACTTAGAAAACTAAAAATAAAGTTGAGATACTAAACGTATGATAGTTGGATGATTCCCTTCTACAAACACATGCCTATTTATAGGAAAGTTCCTAGTGAAAACCTTGGTGAGAAATTGAAAGATAATATCAATATATCATGAGGTCTTGATGAGAATTTGACATGATAATTTATCATGAAATCTTGGTGAGATTTTGACATAACAATTATCATGAAACTTTGGTGAGAAATCAAAGACCTTCAAATTTCATGATTTTATCTTCCTTGTTCTTGTGTGGTCTTTGATGAATTTGTAGCGAATGCATTTTCCTTCCTTGATTTATATCTTTTTTCTTTCTTTTTTCTTGTTCCTCATGTATTCTTCTTCCTACAAGATTTGTTAGAAAATATAGGAGAATTGAATATATTTATTCATGCTTTTATTGAAAATTAGTATTTTTATATCTATTAAAATACATGAATAATTTATATTCATCAAATTCTCCCATACTTGAATATTTGCTCGTCCTCGAGGAAAAGATTTTTGAAAGAAAAGTAGAAATATATATATATATATTGCTACTCTTGTAAAATAAAAATTTAATCAAATAAAATCTATTATGCTTTCAAACTTTATAAATTTTCTATATCTATCAAATCTTTACCTTGTTTCTACTTTTATTTTCATTCAACAAAAGTTGCATCCTCTAGCTTTTTAGGGGACTTCTCTGAAATTGATAACTTTGTGATTATATACATTGAGTATTTTTCATCTTTTTTCATATGCTTTCCCTTTATGTCTATCTCCACTAATGTAGACTAAATACTCATTTTTAAAATCTTTTAGAATATTTTTGGCTTGTAATGTTAGCTTCAGGCTTGTAGAAAAAATGTTATATTTGTAGTGACTTGTCTTTTTCAATTTTGGAGCAATTTTTTTATAAGATCATACCCTCCACATATTTTTTATTGATGTAACAATATATATTTAGTATTTCATTGCTTTTTTTTTATACATACGATCAATCTTTTTTTTTCATTAATTCTGATTCTTTTTCCGAGATGAGCTCCAAGCTTATTTTTTGAAAAAAGGATTTTCAAATCATAAGTATGAATTTGCATATTTAAATTTGAGCATAGTTAGGTGTCAAAAGAAAATGTTTTTGTTTGTTTTTGGCTTTAAAGTGAGTTCTAGGGATATAACTTTTTTTTTTAAATTTTGGTGCAATATTTAGAAAGACTGGGGTAAATAAATAAAGCCTAATTTCATTTTTTAAAAATCAGTGGTGTCTAAGATTTAGCTTCGAAAGATATTCGAGGCAAGTTCTAGCATAAAGATTGTAAATTCTACTTGTTTTTGATCATAATGCTTCACAAACAAAGAAGTTATATGGTAATATTAAAAATATACATTTGATATAGAATGATGAGAATTTTATTTTGATAATTAACATTGCACAAGAGGCATACTTAGAATATAATAATACATCGAAAAGAAGAAGAAAAATCTTTTTGGCTTTCAAATACACAACTGCAGAGGAAAGCTTGAAAGAAACTGCAGTCACTCACATCTTACATAAAAATAAGTCTAATTTTTACGATAAAAGTTAGCAAAATTACTTATCCAAATATCATATGTACATAATGATAATTAAAAGATAAGACCAATCAAGGTATATCTTACCAAAAAGATTAACAACACTTAAAAACTTCCCCCATACTTAGATCTTTCATCCTCCCGGATGAAACACTTTTTGTAACCTTATTTTATTTTTTATTTTATTATTATTATTATTATTATTATTATTATTATTATTATTATTATTATTATTATTATTATTATTATCATTTTTAAAAAAGTAAATGATACATTGTTAAATAAAAAACCAAAAAAAAAAGAAAGTGACAAAAGAAAGAAATAATAAAAAAAAGAAAATAATACTACATAGTACTACCAACCCCACATGGGTTGGAGTTTCTTGTTGATTAAAAAGTTTCTTATCCATAAATGTCGGGATGTGATAACTTTTTTTTTCAAATTTAAGAAGAAGTTGTTTATATATAATGCATAAGTACCACCCTGAACTATGGGCGAATTTTCCAGAGACACATCTAAATTTTATATAGGTCCTATTTCCCCCCTTAACTCTTTTGAAATGTAATTATTTACACCTTGAAACTAGATAACCAAATTTCTTGCACAGGGTGTTGTGCACGCGCGACCAACTGAAAATTATTTCTTTCTTTATTTTTTTCTTCTTCCTTCATTTATATCCCACTTAAATCTCTTCTTTTCTTTTACATCTTACTTAGAGTGTGTTTGGTATGAAGGAAAATATTTTACATGAATATATTTTTAAGAAAAATAAGTTGATTTCTTCTTTTCTGTCACGGCCCAACCTACCGGGCCGTGCAGGCGCCTACTCTAACCACCTAGATAGTCGAACCCTTACCACCCAACCAATAGGCAACATGCGAAAATTAAAGTAAATCTTTAAATTAAGCCACCTTTATACATAACTGAAATCCTTTCCTTTACAAATCCTGTTCAGAAATAGGCTACATAAGAAATTGCAGAAAAACCTTTACAATATTTAAACCCCTCCCTAGAATCTAGTCTAAACAGGTACAAGAGCTTCTACAAGATGACACAAAGAGATAAAAGACTCAACTTCCGCCATGGAATTGAAGACAGAAGTTGCTGGAGACCCTCATCGCCGTGAACCTATGAAACATCACCAACCTGCAACCAGACTATACCAAAAAGGTTTAGCAAGAGTATAGTCAGTACAAACACACGTACTGGTAGGCATCATCGGTCGACCCGAATCCATTCCTACCATCATATAAGAAAAACAGAGAAAGACCTGAAATAAACATTATAGTTTTCTCCTTCACCTTTAACCTTGACCCTGACATCTAGGACTTCCCAAGTCACCTTGTCACCTAGACCTCCCAAGTCACCTTGTCACGTAGACTTTCCAAGTCACCTTGACACGTAGACTTCCCAAGTTACATTTAACCTTTACCCCAGTCAACTACTTTGACTAAAAGTTCAGACATGACCCGACTAGCTGCCCAACCAAACCAATATTATACCCTAGTATTACCTACCATTTTCCGGACCTTCCCGGACCTCTAGGACAGCTTTACCACCTGGTTATATTAACCAATAGCCATGCCCAGACTCTCCATCTTCCTCTATATTTACCAACCACATGCAACTCACCTAGCAACCATTGACACTTTCAATGACAACAACAGAGTTATATCTAAATCTCTTTCTCATCCCAAAACCCGAACCCTCCAAGGATCCTCTAACCACACCTAAGTGTTCAACAGGCTACTCGGTCTACCCCAAGACCCATCCTTATGCTGATTAACAGAATTAATCCTTGACCGTCATTAGTACATTTAATGACAATAAAACATGAACTCATAACCTCTTTTACATAGTCCAGATCCACCCAGATCCCCCTTAACATACATCTAGGTGTTAACATGACAACCCGGTCTACACCAAGACCAAACTCATAACATGATGTAACAACCCGGCCTACACAAAGACCAACAAATAACATGATATAACAACCTGGGCTACACCAAGACCAACAAATAACATGATATAACAACCCGACCTAAATAAAGACCAAACTAATAACATGATATAACAAACCGGCCTACACCAAGACCAAACTCAACATACATATCAAAATTCCCGATCACTCAAGGACCACCATTGAACATCACAATTCAATAAAAACAGCTCGGTCCACTCACGGAACCAATAACAATCAACGCAATGCAACAGTATCAATGCAATGCTGCAGTAAAATAAATCTGTACCAGGCGTGGTACCCGAGTCAACCAAATAGTAACCTGTACCAGGCGTGGTACCCGTGCCAACCAATTAGTAACCTGTACCAGGCGTGGTACCCATGCCAACGAAATAGTAACCTATACTAGGCGTGGTACCCGAGCTAACTGAATGTCAATAATCACAATTAATAGATGAACACACACAACTTGTAAGACCCACAAGTAAACACCGTTTAACACAAACTATAAACAGGAACCTAGATATTTCACACAACTTTCCTAAGCAATGTAAAACATACAATCACTTAGACATGAGTACATGAATATATAACATTCACGAAAAATCATAAGTCATTACCTATCCCATTTCCAGGTAACCGGTGAACCGTTAAATCCCGTCCGAAGATTATTCCCCGGTTCACCCCTTTTTATTATAACATATAACTAGCGATTTCCCCTTTTTGAGATAAACATACAAACATGCTACACGATTCCCTTCCTAACCTTAGTAAGAGCGCCGATAAGCCTCAAGCCCTAAATATTCCTGAAACCCTACCTAGGAATTTCCTATTCCCATTTCCCGCATGCTTCCCAAGCACTTTCCCGATTCCCCGAACCTTTCCGACGTACCAGTTCATCAACCCATCATTTTATGTCAAAAATATAAATAAGCTAACCACATAATACCATTCACAAAACCCACCGTTTACTCCGTACATCCTAGAAATAACACAATAATTCCCGAATCTGCCAGACTCCGTGCCTGGAGGCCTAAAACATGGATTCTCCATTTCTACTATACAAAGTACGGAAAGTAAACAGGTCTAACTACTCATAAAACCTAGCCTACATGGACGCCAAAAAGCTGCAACCGTGCGTTTCTGGCTCCATGAAGGCATTCCTGGAGGTCCTGCATGCCCGAATCCGTGGTTTCGCATCCCTTTTACCGAAATTCCTCCTCCCATGTCTCCCAAACCTTGGAGCAGCCTAGGAGGGTTTTTGGAATAACTCTCGTCTATTTTTGGGGCTGAAGGGAAGATAATGAAATTAAAAACCCGTTTCTGGGTTTTCTGGTCCCGTCGCTCTGCTATAGCGGACCCCGCTCCGCTATAGCAGTCCCGCTATAGCGTACAACTCCTGCTATAGTGGTCTTAAGAGGTGTTGACCGCCTTGACCACCGCTATAGCGATATTTTCCACTACTATAGCGGAGGGCGCTACCGCGGACGGTTGCGCTCGTTACGAACAAAATGTCCGAAAATCTTCAAAATTTGTCCATTTTACAATGCACTTGTTTCCCCCGATGATCCGAAACAACCCCTTCACGTCAATCGCGATTCTGGGAGTTCTACTTACCCGAATTCGATTCCGAAAAGTCTTCCGGACTCCTTTTTATCTTGGCTACGTGGAAACTAGCTCAAAACACGACACCTAACCCAATCCTTACCCGGATTGTCCTAGACCATACCTCGCTCCAAAATCGATCGAGACTAGGCTAGCCCAGAATTTTCAAACTCCCAAACCCGAAAGTTTTCTAACCCAAAACTTGGCACGAATAGTTTACCCGTAACAACGAACCCGATCGTTACATTTTCTCATGTTTGGTTGCTTAGTGAAAAATATTTTTTAGTGTTTGATTAATGAGTGAAAAAATATTTTTCAAAAAATATTTTTAGTATTTGGCTAAAGAGTAGAAAATATTTTTAAGGGTTAGATTGGGGTGGGTGGGGGTGCGGTGGTGGGTATGAGATATAGTAGTGGTGGAGGTGGAGGGTGAGTTGTGGGTTAGGTGGGTGGGGTGGGGGTGGGGTACAAAAATAATTTTTTTTAAAAATATACTCTTTTTATTAAAAAAAAATTGGGTGGGCTGGAGGAGGGGGTGGGGTAAGATGGGGGTGGAGTACAAAATAAATTTATTTTTTTAAAAAAAATATTTTTTCTTTAAAAAAATTAGGGTAGGTGGAGTTAGGGGGTTGGAGGTTGAGGTGTTGGGGCAAGGTAAGGGTGGGTACAAAAAAAATTAAAACTATTATAAAAAAAATAAATATTTATCTATAATAAATTAGTTTTATTTTTCAAAAAAAATTAAAAAATTGGGGGTGGGGTGGGGTGGGGTAGGGTGGAGGTGGGGATCGAGATGAAGAACAAAAAAAAATTGGTGGTATGTGGGGGTGAGGGTTGATGGTAGGGGGGGGTGGGTGGGGAGGGGGGGGGGGAGGGTTGGGGTAGAGGTGATGATAAGGAGAGAGAAAGAAATAGAGAAAAATAAAAGAAAAAGAGAAAAATAAAAGAAAAAGAAAAAGAAAGAGTATTTTTTTGGTTTCTCACTCTCTCAAAGAGAGTGAAATATACTCTCTTTGCCACATCAGCACAAAAGGAGCAAAAAATACACAAAAAATGAGTTCAAGGGGGTAATAGGACCTATGTAAAGTTTAGATGTGTTTCTGAGATTTCGGCCATAGTTTAGGGTGGTACTTATGCATTATATTCTCTATATATTTTAATATTATTTTTTTAGCTTAATATATGTGTATAAGTAGGAAGTATATATTAATATTATATATATATAGACACACATAATATATATCATACACATAATAGATATGTACTAACGTGAGGAAAAAAATCTATTACTCATCTTTTTTTTTCTTTTTCTTTTTTTAATAATAATAATAATAATAATAACAAAAAAATATTATCTTAATCACATAAGAATATCAAATTACTTTATTATTTTAGCACATTATTTTTCATTTAAATATAAATCAAAATAAATTTACCTGTGCTAACATATGAGTTACATTATTAAATGGTTAATCAACCAGTTACTTAGGCATACCGATCATCATGGAGTTACTCCTGAGTAGATGAGTCTATTTTTGTAGAGGCCGTCATGAGATGTTTAGGTTGTAGAATAATTTAGATATAGACTAAATTAATTGATTAAGCATTTAATTATTCAAATTTATATTGGACTTATGAGGCTCCATTGCTTCACCCTCAATGGCTACGGGAAAAAAAAGAACCATAGTTCTGAGTTTAACGTCGTCAGCTCGACTTATTGATTGTGGACTTCATCAGTCTATCAAAATAACTGATGATTGTTGCTCAAAATGTCCTCCAAAGTACAATTTTAACCTGTGACCATTTACCTTAAACTTGTCTCCTCCATTGGTCTGCTGAATTTCAATTGTTTCATATGGAGTAAAATCTGTAACATTGTAAGGACCTGTCCACCTTGATTTTAATTTTTCTGGAAATAATTTGAGTCTGCTATTGTAAAGAAGTACTTGATCTCCAATTTTTTTTTTTGAATTTGTTTGTCATGCCATTTTTCTATTTTTTCTTTAAAAATCTTGGTATTTTCATAACCTTTCAATCGAAATTATTCCAACTCATTAATTTGAGAAAATCTATTTTTACCAATAGAATTAAACTCAAAATTTAATGCTTTTAATGCCCAAAATTTTTATTTTCTAATTCAACAGGAAGATGGCAAGCTTTTTCAAAGATTAATCTATATGGAGTAGTATCAATTGGCGTCTTGAACGCCGTTCGATATGCCCATAATGCATCATCTAATTTTAGAGCCCAATTTTTTCTTGATATTTCAATCATTTTTTCAAATGTTCTTTTTAATTCGCGGTTGGAGACCTCAACTTGCCCTTGAGTTTGAGCATGATATGGTGTTCCTGTTTTATGAGTCACACCATATTTTAATAGCAATACAAAAAATTATCTATTCATGAAGTGAGTTCCTTGATCACTAATGATGACTCGTGGTGTGTCAAATATTGTAAAAATATTTTTTCTAAGAAAATTACATATCGTTCGAGCATCATTTTTGTGAAAATGACTCCAACCCATCTTGAGACATAATCCACAGCTACAAGAATATATTCAAAAGAATGAGATGAAGGAAAAGGACCCATGAAATCTATTTCCCAAACATCAAATATTATACATACCTGTATTGACTGCAATGGCATCTCATCTCTTTTGCTGATATTACCTGTTCTTTGACACTTATCACATCGTGTGACGTATGTACGTGCATCTTTAAAAAGTGTTGGTTAGAAAAATCCCACTTCTAAAACTTTAAAAGTAGTTCGATTGGATGCATAATGTTCTCTGATTGAATCACCATGACAATGATACAATATTTGATCCATCTCTTTTTCAGGTACACGTCTTCTAATAATATTATCTGCACAAAATTTAAACAAGTACGGTTCACTCAAAGATAATATTTGACATCAAAAATTAATTTTTCCTTTGTTAATACGAGAGATCTTTGGGCATCCATTTTCCAACTAAGTAATTTGCAATGTCTGCAAATCAGGGTGGTTGAGTCACAATTGAATTGACAGAAAAAATATGTTCATCAGGAAACTCTTTTTTTTATCACAAGATTCAAGAGGGGGATTTTCTAATCGTGACAAATGATCGGCTACCTGATTCTCTGTTCCTTTTTTATCCTTTATCTCAAGGTCAAATTCTTGAAGAAGTAAAATCTATCTTAACAATTTAGGTTGGGCATCTTTTTTTGCTAAGAGGTATTTTAGAGCTGCATGATCAGTAAAAATAGTGACTTTGATTCTTATTAAATAGGAATAAAATTTATCAAATGTAAATATCACTGTAAGTATTTTTTTTTTCCAGTTGTGGCATAATTCAATTGAGCTTCCTTTAATTTTCTACTGGCATACTAAATGGGACGAATTTTTTTATCCTTTTTCTTGCCTAAAATAGCTCCCACAGCAGTATCACTAGCATCACACATGACTTCAAAAGGTTGATTCCAATCAGGAGATACAACTATAGGTGCAGTTGATAATTTCTCTTTAAGAGTTTCAAACGCCTTCAAACAATCACCTGAAAAATCAAACTTAGTATCTTTCATTAAGAGGTTAGTCAGAGATTTTGAAATTTTTAAAAATCTTTTATAAACCTTCTGTAAAAACTTGCATGACCAAGAAAACTTCTAATGCCTTTAATGATTGTGGGAGGGGATAGTCCTGCTATGATATCAATTTTAACATTATCAACTTCTATTCTTTTAGCAGTAATTTTATGTCCTAAAATAATTCCCTCTGTTATCATAAAATGATAGTTTTTTCAATTAAAAATTAAGTTTTTCTCTTCACATATTTTAAGAACTAAGGTCAAGTGATGAAGACAATCTTCAAATGTCATGCCAAAGAGTGTGAAATCATCCATAAAATTTAAAGAAATTTTTTAGTCATGTCAAAAACAATTGCCGATATGCAACACTAAAATATAGCAGGGGAGTTGCATAAATCGAATGGCATTCTCCTGTATGCATATGTACCATGAGGCATGTGAAAATTGTCTTATTATGATCTTCAGGTGCAATGGGTATTTGATTATAACCTGAATAGCCATCAAGAAAACAATAAAAATCATATCCTGCAATTCTTTCCAACATTTGATAAAAGGTAAAGGAAAATGATCTGTTTTGATAGCATTATTGAGACGTCTGTAATCGATATAGACTCTCCATCTTGTAACCGTTCTTATAGGTATGCGTTTATTATTTTTATTTTTTATAACTGTCACACCTCCTTTTTTCGGTACTACCTGAACAGGGCTTACCCAAGGATTGTCAGAAATAGGATAGATGATACCTACCGCTACAAGTTTTATTATTTCATTTTTCACCACTTCTTGAATTGCAGGAATCAATTTCCTTTGAGACTGAATTATTGGTTTGTAGTTGTCCTCCATGAGAATTTTGTGCGTGTTAATTACTGGATTAATTTCTTTGATATCTGCTACAGTCCATCTCAAAGCTCCTTTGTTTGCACGTAGTACTGCAATTAATTTGTCTTCTTGTTCTGTAGTTAGAGAAGATGAAATAATTCTTGCTCAAGATAAACATATTTTAAATGAGATGGAAGGATTTTGACTTCAATTTTTGATTGAACTTTTTCTGATTGCATTTCTTCATTCTCAGAATCTTTCTCCAATAATTCAGTTTCTCTTTTTATGATGGGATCATCATCCTATGTGATGCTTGATGTGGCCAAACATCTTTTCATTGTGTCTGAAGTTAACTGGTCATTTTTGAATTCATCTGTAAAATCACTAATTATGTCAATTGAAAAGCATGAAGATGATTTCTCATCTTCTGAAAATCTTAGTATCTTCTGCATATAAAAAATGACTCTTTCTTCATCAACTCTAAAAATTAGTTGTCCTTGATGGACATCTATGATTTCTCTACCTGTAGCAAGAAATGGTCTACCCAAAATTATTGATTCATCAGGACATTCCTTCATTTCAAGTATTATGAAATCTACATGAAAAATAAATTTATCTACTTTTACAAGCACATTTTCAATTATTTCCTTAGTTTTTTTAGTACTTTGATCCGGAAATTGAAGAAAAACACTTGTACTTTTTATTTCACCAAGATACAAGTTTCTAAAAATAGAAAATGACATCAAATTTATTGAAACTCTAGAATCACAAAGTGCCCTTTCAAAAATTACGCATCCTAAAGTGTATGAAATTGTAAAACTGCGTGGATCATCGAGTTTTTGTGGTAACTTATTTTGAAGTATAGCACTGCATTTCTCAGTAAGCATCACCACAAAAACTTCTTCCGATCTTTTTTTACTTGACAACATTTCATTTAAAAATTTAACATATGAAGGCATTTGCAGTAGAGCATCAGTAAAAAAAATATTAGTATGAATTTGTTTTAAAATATCTAAATTTTTTATAAATTGACCATCAATCTTTTCTCTTTTTAATTTTTGTGGAAAAAAAATTATCATAGGAAGAGGAGTTATTTTTTCACTATTTTTTTTCTTTCTTTTTTAAATCTTCTTTTCCTACTGATGGTTCATTGGGTGTTTCAACATTCTTACCCTTTTCCGCCTGTTGTTTTGACTGACTTTTTTCTTGTCTATCTGCATAAGATTCATCAAGTTCCTTACCTGACTGTAAGGCGATGTCCTTAAGGTGCTCTTTATAATTTTTCTCTGTATTACTTGGTAAGGAACCTTGAATCCTTTCTGACACAAGAGTTGCCAATTGACTCAACTGAATTTCTAAATTTTGTAAAGCAGAATTTTGATTTTTCATTTATTTATCAGTAGCTTTAATATACTTGTATAAAAGGTCATCAAGATTTGGATGAACTTGTTAAGATTTTTGCTGATATGAAGTTGCTTGCTGATAAGGTCTGAAATTCGACTGTCCATAATTTTGATTCAAAAAATCAGGTGAATTTTGTACCTGTTGCTTTTGTAAATTATGAGAGTTTTCAGCACCATTTGAATTGTTCCATTGAAATCCTGAGTGCTTCTGTGCCATTGAAATTCCAAAAGGATATGATTTGTATCCGATAACATTGACCTGTTTATCATTTTGATTGATCGATTGACATTCGTGGTTTAAATGATTTCCTCCACACATGTCACAAGCTTCAGACTGACTTGATTGTGTGTTTACCTAAAAAGATTCAAATTTTTATGTCAAAGAAGCAATTTATTGTGTTAATATATTTAAAGCATCTGCTTGATTTATATTATAATTTTTTTAATGATCACACGATCAGAAGGCCATTGAATAGCATTTTCAGAAATTTCATTCAATAAATGCAATGCTTCTTCAGTTGTCTTTTCCATTATGGAACCTCCTGCATCTGCATCTATCACATTTCTAGATGAAGGTTTTAGACCATGATAAAAAATATACAATTGCATATGCTCGAGAATGTCATGATGTGAATATTTTCTTAGCATTGCGTTTAATCTCTCTCAAGCTTGATAAACTGTTTTAGTATCAGTCTGCAAGAAATTAGATATTTTCTGCCTTAATTTTATTATTTTAGCTGGAGAAAAATATTTATTTAAATATTTCTGAGTCATTTGATCCCATGTGATAATAGACCCTTGAGGGAAACTTTGCAACCAAGTTTTAGCATCTCCTTTTAAAGAAAAAGAAAATAGCCTTAACTTTATTGCTTCAGGAGGTACTCCATTATACTTAACAGTTTCAACAAGTTTCAGAAAATCAATTAAATGACTATATGGATCTTCACTTGGATCACCAGTGAAGATAAAAGTTTTTTGTTGAATTGTTTGAATTAGGCTTGTCCTAATTTCAAAATCGTTGACTATCATTGGGAGTTTTCTGACACTAGATTCACAATTAAAGCGATCTGGTCTAGCATAATCCCTTTGAATTCTGTTTGCCGATCTTGGCGTCACTTCATCAAACTAATATTCTACATGAACTGATGGTGAAATCTCCGGTAGATTCATGTCATCTCTTAATTTGTGCTCCATTTTGTCACTAGTTATGCTTTGAGAAACTGTTTGTTCTTTCCTGTGAAATGGTAAAGATCTTTCAATTTCAGGATCGTAAATTGACCAACTTCTTTGTAGAAGAGCGGGTCATAAGCTATCTGAAATTATGTAAGTAAAATAATTGAAAATTAAATTATTAAGTAGTATAAGTTAACTATTAATAAAAATAGTAGATATAATATAATATTATTATATATAAAGAGAGTGGGACCAGGTAATAATATAATAATAAAGAAAAACTATAAAATATTAAAAAGTACTTGCAATAAAAAGAAAAGAAAAATTATAATACAACAACAACAACAACAATAATAATAATAATATCATATGTAAAGGAAATGGGATCAAGTAATAATATAATAATAAAGAAAAACTATAAAATATTAAAAAGTACTTGCAATAAAAAGAAAAGAAAAATTATAATACTATTAGTACCAATAATAATAATAATAATAATAAATAATAATAATAAATACTAATAAATTCTCAAATTAGTAATAAAATATTTAATCTGAAGTAGATCTGTGCCAATCCCCGGTAACGGCGCCAAAAATTTAACGAGGCCAATATATATAGGATTTTTCGCTCGTACTCTGTCAAATTCTAGTATAGATTATGATATCGTCCAACAGAGATTGGATGATCTATGCTACAGATTTATAATATCTTGACTACTATTTGAGAAAATCAAATTGATGAAATGCGAAGTTATTTTTATAGAATACTTAAATTTAAAACAAAACACTTTTTAGAAAGATTTATAATTTAAAAGAGTTGAGAATCGTTGAATTCACTTGGTAATATTATTATAATAAAATCACAGTATCCAAAAGTATTTTGCTCCGTGAGAATTATAAAATTAATATAAAAATAACTTAGAGGTAAAATATATAGACGTGATGTAATGACCCTCCCGATTATTTTCCCATTTTTTGCGCTTTTTCCGTGTTTCGAGCTTTTCTACAGTGGCTGCAGGTTATTTATGACTTGCGGGGACTGACAGTTCGGTGCTTGGGCCATTCGTTAGGCCGTTATGACCATTTTACTATTTTAGAACTTGAGCTTAGAAAATCTTTGACTTTGGTCAACTTTCTTGGTAAACATGCTCAGAATCGAATTTTGACAGTTTCGTTGGCTCTGGAACGGGGATTTTGGTCTAGTGGAACCCTTGGTTTGGGTTTGGGAGTTTTCGTTTTGGATTTGTGTTGTTTTTTATATTTTCAAGCTAGTTTGACTTGTGGGGTTGACTTTGGTCAATATTCGGAGAAGACGGTCTCGGATGAAAATTTCGTCAGCGTTGTTAGCTCCAAAATGTTGATTTTAAGCTAGAAGAACCTTTGGTTCGGGTCCCAATGCTTCCAGACTTATTTTTTGGTATTGAGTTTCGAGTTTGTTTTTGGACGTTGGGCCACTTTTCGTTTAAACGACCTCCGTTGGGAGTTTCGTCAATTCCATTAAGTCCAGAATACTATTTGTGGTAGGGTAGCATGGTTGATTTGTATTCACGGGGTTCCGAATGAATCCCGAGGGTTCATCGAGAGACTTTTTAACTCTTGTGTTTGCTGGTTGCTGCTATAATGGTGCAGACCAGTTTGGTCATCGCGACCGCAAGGTGGCCATTGCGTTCGCGATGGTTTAGTTTCTTGACCATTGCGATCGCGTGGGTCGCTTTTCGCGACTGCGAATAAGCAGGCTGAGACCCGATCCATCTTGCTCTATGCGATCACGTGGCTGGACAGTCATGACCTGTCATGCCCCGAGGCTACCCCTAGACGTAACACGGGACCCGAGATCACAAGTGTCCCAAGTTAACCCTTGGTCATAGCATACTCAGATGTATTTAAGAAAATAACGCGGAAGCATACATAATGAAGATAGAAATCCACCAACTTAAATGGGATAAATCTATGAAAAACCAATCCAGAATACAAACTAGTTATGTCTGAAGCCTCTAAATCTGAAACAAGAGTTGATGGGACAAAACCCCAACTAACTCAGAAATCCAACAAAAAGGAGATATAAAAGCACAAATTATAGCTATGGTCCTTGGGTGATGAGTACTCACCAAGATAGTCCGGATAAATAGCAATGACTAGCTACGCGCCTGAGGAGTAGAGCCTGAATCTGCATCATAATAGGATGCGATGCAAAATATGCATCAGTAGTATAGGATGTACTGAATATATGAGATATTCATGAATGTGATAAAAATATACTTAGAACATAGTTGAAACTGAGTTCATGCATAATGAGAGAATTCATAAGTTAAGATCATAGTTAAAGCTGAAAACATGAAATAGAAGAGCATAAGTCTTAGAACTTTCATACGAGAGTTTCTAATAACTGACATAAACCATGGTGAGCTACATGGAGTCCAGTATCATGCACCCACACTGAAAAAGATTGTCCTAACTGGACAAGCTTAGAACTACGTGAATAGGATCCTGTCATGAGCCACAGAGGGCAACCTACATTGGCACGTAATTTTGGACTTGGGTTATATGAACCCCCGTCTCTTGGTGCTAAATATTACTCCTAAAATAGTACATATAGCTCATATCATACTTATGGCATATCTGATGCCAAAACTAATCATAACTAATGACATATCTGATGTCATATCTATTCAAAAAGCATAGAGACATATCTTATGTCATGCACTTTCAGTTCATAAATCTTAAAACCTAGCATAGCCATAATTCAAAATATACTTTTCTTTCAAAATTCATAACTTGAAGAATTAGACATGCAATTTAATAAATACATAAGATCATGTTATTTAAACATGTCAATTTCTACTTGAAAATATGTAATTCAATGGAATCATGCTAGAAGTAAACTTTAATGCATGGGCTTTTGAAATCAATTAAGGAACTTCATATAAATCATAGATTTGTAATGAGAAACCATGAATTGATGCTCAAAAACTGATTTCATAAGTTTTTCCCAATTTGGATCAAAACCCTAATTTCACAAGTTCATAAATCAAAATAAGAATTTGGGGTTTTGGGCACAAGGGTGAAAGGAACCCATTGTTGAATACCCACATACCTTAATTGAAGCTAACCCAACTGAATTTGAAAAGAAAAGGAGGCTTGAACTTGAAGCTTGAGGGAGTTCTTTTCCCTTTTTGGATGGAATGACTTAGAATGAGAATGATTTAGGCTATTAGGGGATCAAACCCTACTAAAAAAGGTCAAAAAGACCTCACTTAGGAGCTAAAGGATTAAGGGAAAGACCAATTTACCCTTGACTTAAGGATAAAAAGTTACAGGAAAAGCCGCCTCACGGGCTGCCCGATGGGCATCACACTCACGATGGCCCATCAGACCAAGGCATCTGGTAAGATAAATTGAGGTAAGGGCTGCTGGTCAGTTTTGATAGCACATCCCACGTCCCATTGCAACTGCGACGCTTGTGGTGACCGCCCGTCGAGGAAGGGAGGCAGGAGGGGAGAAACCACTGGAGCCTCCCAACGGTGGGTTCCCATGGGCCATCACATCTGTGATGCCCATCGGGGCTGCCCGTCAGGCTGGGAGAATTTTGACCAAGAGCCACTGGGCTCTTCCCATGGTGCACCCCACGACCCATCGGAGCTCCAACGCCTGTGGCGGCTGCCCGTGGTGTCCAATTAGTTACAGAATTTTCTGGATTCAAGGTTCATTAGTTGTTTCGAATACCGAAGGTGTTACATGACCGTGATAGTCTGGCCTGTATGTCCTTGCGATCGTGTGGGATCCCTCGTGATCGCGATGAAGGACCCCAGACAACTATTTAAACTGCCAACTTTATTTTCTCCTGCGACATTTCGAATTCTCTCCATTGTTAGGCATTCAAGCTTCGATTCCTGCCCCATTATCTCAGCATACTTCATCTGGTAACTCCCCCTATGTCCTTTTCCTCGTTGCCGATGTTAATTCTCGTTAAATCCCATTAAATTCCATCAATTTTCCCTTTGTGATTTCCTTTGAATTAGTAGCTCTTCGGGGCTGTTTTGAGCCCCAAAATGAATCCTTTTCGCACTCAATTTTTGAGCATGGGTTTCTTAACCCACCACGAGCTTCATTGTGAATTTTAATTTCTGTTCATTTCGCAGGCCCTGAGGGTCAGAAAATTTTTGGCCTGACTTTTTTATAGCAATATGGGTGTCATTCTTCTCGTCTTGACCCCTGTATTATATTCTTGATAGTGTGACGGCTTTATGAAGCTGTTTGGAAGGGGAAGGCATATGAGTGATGATTTGTATTTGCAGTTTGGCCGGAGGTAGGTTACGATCTACTTTCTAGACAGAGTTTAGTTTGGTTTTATATATTATATATTACTGGAACTTTAGGTAGTATTAGGCTTAAATCTTGTGACTTATATTATTTTGGCCATTTCGTTTCATAGATTAGAACTATTCATGCTATCCTTTGTCTAGGAGCCCGTAGTATTGTTATACCTAGCATAGAATCCTTAGTGTACTTTTAGGAGATTTTAGAGGTAGAGTAGATGCTCGTAGTGGTCTCTGTCATGCCCCGAGGCTACCCCCTGGACATAACACGATGCTTAGTATCACAAGTGACCCCAAGCTAACCTATGGTGTGGCATATCTAGACAATTTCTCTAAATAAAATATAATTTATGTGGAAAACTAAACTTATTTAGGTATATAGGTTGGGAAAAGTAATACAAACATGTCTGAATATATAATATAAATAAGAACATAACAAGTCTGAAAGGTAAAACTGACATTCAAAAGCTGATTCTAGTTCTATGTCTGAAAGCCTCTATCTAAAGTGAGTTGTTGGGACAAGCCCCCAACTAACTCTAAAAGTCTAAAAACTAAAATATAAACTGGAATGAGTAAGAATAACTACCGTCGTCGAACTATGAGGACTCATCATTGAGCTGCTGAGTAAGGAACTGAAAGTCATACTAAGCGCGGTCTGGATGCTGAGCGCCTGAACCTAAATCATGATAAGATGTAGCACAAAAATATGCGTCAGTACTTCAAATGTAATGAGCATACAGGATATATGCAAAGCTATATATCATAAAGACTGAACATGGAAATATACACTGAAGCATGAACTGAGGGATAAACTGAATGCAATGACCAAGTAACTAACATGAATACTATAACATGCCGAACTGAACTGGATAACTTAAATAGATACTGGGTACATGGTCAAAGCAATATGAGTCTGACTATGGGAGCTATTATTAACTGACATACCCCAAGCTTACTATGGGGACAACCTGTAACCTTGAATGGAAGGGTGTTCATACCTTGTCAAGAGTACAAACAAGTCTGACGTGGATCCACTAGCTGATGTCCACTAGGGATAAGGGCGACTAGCCTAGCATGACAACTGACCCTTTTCATACCTATGGTGGCGCCGTAGTTCTGGGACTTAGGGATTACTACTACAACTCTCAGCCTAATCTGACAGCTGAACCTTCGTCCCTTCGTCCGCTCGATACTAAGTCTACTCCCAAGTGAATACATAAGCAATGAATGCAAAATATGAAATACTGGATAGCTTAAATACTGATAATCACCTGAGAATGCAATATGATAATACTGAAACTGATAGCATTCTAATTCTGAAACATACTAACTGAATCATCTGACTAGCAAGTATAAATTATGAATACTGAAATTTTACGCATGCTAGGGTTACTAAATTCTGTACATATGAACATCCTAGGTTCCCAAGAAAACATGTAGTAAATATCATACAAGCGATAGAATCTGAATTGCAAGGGTTTCATAAAGTTTAGGAACCCTAGGTTTGAAGAACTAATGGAGAACTGAGGAAATGGGCTGAATTTAGGGACTCAATGGGTGAACGGAACCCACTAATGAAATCCCACATACCTGGAAGAGAATCTATGGAGGAAATCCTAGGATTGAAGTTTGAAATTGAGAAGACTTTTTTGCTGGTTCTTGAGAGGGAAAACATTCCCTTTTCTCCAAATTTTGCTAAGTCTGATTAGTTTAGGGAGAATGGGGAAATAAGAGAGAAAATCCCTTTAATTAACCCCTAAAATGACTAAGAATCAGAGTTAGAAGGGTAGGAAAAATACTAGAATGCCCCTGAATTAATTAAAAGAAGATTGTTGGAAATATTCACAACTCAGGTTCTACAGGTGGGAACCACGGTCCGTGGATGCTTCCACGATCCATGGAACGCTATCGTGGTTCCTGTACAGAAATTCCAAGCACTGGAATGGGTTTCATGAGGGTGGTCCACGACTCATGGAAACTTCCACGGGTCGTAGATCCCACTCGTGGATATTGGACCTTTTGCTGACCCTCAGGTTTGGTTCCACGAACCAGATTCATGACTCGTGGATCATTCCACGATTCATATAACCTGTTCATGGTTCTTAGAGAAAATTATCAGGGCTCTGATTTGATTCCACGGGCCCAGTTTACAACTCGCGGACTGTTCCACGACTCTTGGATCTGGCTCGTGGATTAACTGACACTTGGAAAAATTTATTTTTTCTAGTTTTTCTGAGCTGGGTCTAGGCTTGGGATTTCTAGGGTGTTACAATCACCATAATTATTTTTTGCTATTTCCACTTTAATTGTTGGATGTGTGTAACTGTGGTCCCGAGGCCATAACTTGGATTCGAATGGAGTTTCCTAGGCAGTTCTCTTATTTTGGAGGGTATTTTGCCCTGTATTGCCTTGCGGTGTGCTACTTTCTCTGATTATGGATACTTCATGCTTATACTGTATTGCATATTATCAATACAGAAAAGGGAAGGTTTTTGAGGCTTTTGGTTTTAAAACTGGAGATTTACTATGGATACCGTGGTTCTTGGAAGTTTGAAGAGTTATGGGTTTACTATTGATTTTTGGAAAAGAAAGGAAAAACACTACTTTTATGCTGGTCCAAGGGATATTCCAGAACTTTTCTCTGCTATTTTTAGATATATATATACTCATAGTCTGATGCGGTATTTTGGACACCTGATATGTTATTCTGGGTCTTATTTTCAAATATAAATACTCAAAGTCTGATGTGTTATTCCGGATACCCGATGTGGGTTATTCTGGGTCTTATTTTAAAATATAAATACTTATAGTCAGATGCGGTATTCTAGACCCCTGATGTGTTATTCTGAGTTTTTATTTCCTATATGCTTACATACATATATATATGCATAGTCCTATGCGATATTCTAGGATCCCAATATGGTATTATGGGTTTAAAATATTATGCATTCATACATCACATCATATCCCATAGCATCGCATTGACTTGAGTTTACTTGGATTGTCAATTACTTGTATTGATTTTATTATTATTGCCCTCTTGTTGGTTTGATTATTTCTGTTTTCAGTTTTATAACTAGAGTTAGGTGGATCCCTTTATTTTATGTACTTTCCTATAATTTATTTTATATATCATCTTTCTATGCTCGGTCGGCCTATGATACCTACTGGGTACCCATTGTCTTGGTACTCATACTATACTCTGCATCTTTTTTTGATGCAGCACCTAGTACAAGCCACCCTAACTGATCCTCTCATCATTCGAGGCCTGTTGCAGTTTGGATCGCGGTGAGCTCCCAGTGCCTTGGAGACTTTACATGCTTTCCATCTTGTATTCCTGTCTATATTTTACATTTTGGATAGACATAGTCTATTGTATAACTATACCGTACTTTAGTCGCTCTTGTACTAGTGACACCAGGTTCGGGTTGGTTCTAGTTTATGTTTTGTCGTTCTTGGTCACTTTAGGGACATCTTTTGTATATTGCTATAGTTGGCATGTATATATATGCTATTTAACCTGTCTCTCTTATTTATATCTTCCACTTCCTTACTTTATTTGCTTTTATCGTCTTTCATATTATTGGGTTTGGCTTGCCTACTTGGGGGGGGGGGGTTATGTAGGCACCATCATGGCCTAATTTTGGGTCGTGACAGAGTGGTATCAGAGCTCTAGGTTCACCAGTCTCGCTAGCACAAGAGCAAGTGTCTAGTAGAGTCTTGTGGATCGGTATGATAACGTCCGTATCCTATCTGCGAGATGCTATAGGACATTCCTAGGAAAGATTCCATCTTGTTTGATTCCTGATCGTGCGTCCTTGAATCTATTAAATTCTAAAACTTCAGTTGTTTCATTCCTTCTTAGATACCTAGGACGAGTATGATAATGGGGAACGATGAGGCTCCTGCTCCTGTTACTCTAGTGCTTTCTTCAGCCCTAAGATTTCAGAGTGTGGGCTTACCACTTTAGCTAAGAGGGGGTTTGGGGCTAGCCCAACTTCTGGTATAATCTATGGCTACCCCAGTTTCTCAGGGCACTATGGTTTAGACTCTGATTCTTCCAGAGGGTGTATGTGTATCACGGGTAGGGGCAGCACCCAGTTCTTCAAGAGGTGCTTTGGCTAGGTTTAAGGTTACGGTTTCCTCTTCCTTAGACTTTGCTTTTATCGGTTATAATTATATTAATTGACATCCTTGGATTCTGTATTCTAGGTTGGCACCCAGACCTTGCCCGCTTCTTTCGCCGTCTTATTTCTTACTTTGGTTGTAGTATTTGATCTAATGTCATAGTATTACCCTTATGGCCTCGTGTGGACCTTGTATATGCCTTTGGACCATAAATGGTGGGATATTTGGAAATGTCCGTGAGTCCCAGACATCGAGTTGTGATTTTAGGTTAGTTATTTATGATGTAGAGCTAATTGTGCATGTGCAAGACTGATAGGTTGATTGTGAGCCGTTGGGCTATTTGTCTGCGATCATACCTTTTATGCAAAGGGGTTTTCTACATCTCTTACTATTATTTTGGTTACGAGCCTACTATTAATGATTTTCAAAAACTTGCATGGCCCCGAGGGCCTGTTTACAGTAAAATAATTATAAAAGGGATTGGAACTGACTTTATGGATCTTCTTAGAGTAAAAAGGGATTTTATGATGATTTTATCACTAATTTTCATACTGATAATAGGCTCGGATATGCCATAGCACTAGGCATATTTTTATTACGGATTAAGTCCAGGTTATGCCCCGGGCACCCTGTTTAGGGTTTGATATTTATGGTTACTGTTTTAGACCAGGATGGACCCCGAGCAGTTATACTTTGAGATTTCACTATTTTTGTATGTGGTTGAGGACTTCCATGGATCTTGTCAATCTGGACTGGGGGTCACGAGTGCCGAGGGAGATACAGACATCACTACTGTCATACCTAGTTCTATCATATCAGTCATATTGTGCTCGGATCTGTGTTTGCTAGTTGTTGAGTGTGCGCTCCGATAGTGTAGGATGCCAGAGGGATTGTGTGCTCTTGTGTGAGATCCTCGGGTGTACGGATGCCTATCGGGATTATAGTTGCTTTAGCGTAGGCTATCTTCTTGTAGTGTTAGTTAGCAGCCTTACGATTAATTGTAGATTTACTTATTCCATCCTATGGTAGTACTTGCAATTTTGGGGAATATGTATTTGAGTAGTTGAATTCTTTAGTAGTGGATGGGGTGTGTTGACCTTGTAAGGTGACTACTTGGGGTTTGTACTCATGGGTAGTCCTTATTACCTTTTTCCTGGTTTTTGACGTGGTTATAGAATTAGGCTGAGTGTTTTCTTTTATCTAGCGGCCTTAGGTGGTTGTTGCCTAGGCCGTTATCTATCATGTGCTAGGAGTCATTCTGTTAGTATAGTATGGTACCGGTGGTTGTATATCAGAGAAAGAGGTGTTGTCTTGAGGGGGGAGGGTGGTGGTGTTAATTTAGCAACTGGGTATTGGTTGTCTTTGCTTTTGTCGGGAGGTTAGGATCGACCTCCATCAATTGTTGGTTTAGAACGTTGGTATGTTTATGGGTGGTTCTCAGTGTTTTCTTCAGTTTTCTATCTTGTTGAGTTTGGATCGTAACATTCTTGTTGACTTTTGACTCTAGCATGGTGGTTAAGTTTTGACTGTGGCATTGGTGGTCGAGTTTTGACTGTAGCATCTTAACTAAGTATTGACTATAGTATCATGGGTGAGATGTGATCATAGTATTTTGGTTGGGTTAAGCATTCGGCCTATTCTTTTCCTACCTTATTGATGCATAGACGGTACAGATGTGGGAGCTAAGGCAATAGCTTCGTGTTTTAGTTGAGAAAGAGCCTGTCAGGTTCAGTGTTTCCTTGGAAAAGGTTTTGTTTGGTTTGCAAAAAAGGGTGATGGCTCCTTGCTTGTGTATATGTGTTCTAGTAGCTTACTGAGGTGACGACTGAGGGTTTCTTTGGCTTGTGTGTTGGTGACTTGCATCGACCGAGTTGAGATTGCAGTGGCTTTTCTTTTGATTGGTTCGAGGTCGAGGTGTAGGCTTTTACAGTGCTACCTTTGGGGGTTTGTTGCATCAGCTGTGATTACCTTGCTACATTTTTGGGAGGACCCAAGTTTTCATGGCATCTATGGGTTGGGCAAACTTTACATTCTGATCCTAGTAAGCTCTGGTTCCTACGTATTTATTGACAGTGTACGAGTCTACTCATGGGTTCGACAAATTCATTAGTAGGCAAACTGGAATTGGGTTTTAGAATCGTGGGCTAGCAGACTACTTCGAGTGATTCGTGGATAGTTCTCTTCAATTGCAGCTTCTTTATGCCAGAAGGCAGTGCGTGCGGATAATTTAGCTTCCTTATTTTAGTTCTGGAGTGGTGGTTGGCCGTGGACATCCTATCTTTAGCTAACCATCAGATTAGGTTGGACATATTGGACCTTAGTGGTGTTTTTATAAGTACGAGGTTTATTCTACTTTGGTTAGATGGAATCAACGGTGTTGTATTGTAGATGATCAGTGATAACGCTCAAACTACACCTCTAATTAAAGAAGCGTAAGCGATCGTTGTCAAGTAAAGAACCCAAACAAAGGTTGGGGTCGAATCCCACAGAGAATATGGTGAAGATTAAGACTTTAGTTAATTATGTGACTAGTTGTCAATCATTTCTAATAAATAAAAAGGGGGGGGGGGTTTGTAATCAACGTGAACAAAAGCAACAATAATGTAAGAGAATAATCAGTAGGAGAGAATGAACTAGGGATGAGTTCACCATGGCGTTGTAACAATGTCGATTCTAGGCTTAACCGGGTTCTTTCTACATGCGTGTCACGATGTGATTGCGTCAATTGTATCGTCTAAACGTCTCTCGACCAAATAAACAAATTCTTTTCTATTCTCTCGACCTCGAAAAGATGTGCTTTTTAGCTTTCAATCCTAACATCAAGTAGCTTAATCCAGTTACGGCATTAATCATTAGACGAGAGTTAGTAGTCTCGAATCCTTGCTGTTAATCAAGTTTTCCCGGTTTTAATCTCTTTACTCAAGCAAATTAAACCTAGGCATGTTCTAATGTTTGCAACCACTAGAAAACGTGACATAAAGTATGCTTAACAACGTGACTACATGTAAATTGAACCCGTCGCTACCCGGAATCTATATCGCTACTTTAGCCATGGCTCCCACAACCCTAGTTGCGGGAGTTTTAGTTACTCATGCTCGAAGAAGAAGAGAAAATAGTTGTATTCATAATAAAGGGAAGAAAAATCTTACAATATAATGAAACAATCAATCTTCCAATATCCAAGAACAAGAAATACCAAGAACTTACGAACGAATCAAGAACACGAGTTCAATACAAATGAACCGTGTTGTTTGATCTCAAAACTAACTAAAACGTGTTTTAAACTAATGGGTGAATGATAAATAAAATAAACCTATCATAGGGTATTTATAGAAGTAATAGAAGCCAAATCCAAAACGGGCTAGGAATCCCCAAAACGCGGGCAGCCGCTTAACGCCACTGCCTTAACTTGACGGCCAGGCTGACGGACCGTCAAGGCAGTGACGGACCGTCGCCTGGGCCGTCACTGCTAGGCAGCACCACTGCCTCAAGTTGACGGTCACTGTGACGGACCCGGGCCGTCACTCAGGGCGTCACTCTTAGGCAGAATCCTTTTTTTCTCGTATTTCCT